>PVKZ01006566.1:0-33270 GCA_004027375.1 Macroglossus sobrinus | reverse complement strand
CCCTCTTTCATTCAAACAATAAGCCTTGCTGAGCTTAAGCTGGGCACAGGGCTGCCTCACTAGGAACTACATTTCCCAGATCCCTTTGTGGTAGGTGTGGTCACATGACAAAGTTTAGGCTGACAGATGTGGACAAGAGCACTCTTGTGTCATCTGTCAAAAGACAGGCTGCTGACCTTCACTCCCTCTCTCTCCCCACAGCCCCCCACCCCCATCTGAGAATCGGTGGCACGTGGAGCAGTTGCTTTGGGCACAGCGGACGAGGACGCTTGGTTTGGAGAGTAGCAGAGCTGCCCGGGTCTCAGGGCACAGAACTGCCAGCACAGGAGAAAAGAGGATCCTGGAGGGTCTCATGCAGGTGGTGAAATACACCACTCGTGCATCCAGCTTAGAAGGGGTCTGCGTCGCTGCTGCCCCGAGCCAGCTCCACGCACCCACCCCACCGCGAGGGGCCCGAGCCAGCTCCATGCACCCACCCCACCGCAAGGGGCGGTGAAATCAACCCAAACCCTGGCCCGGGAGGGAGCACCTCTGGTGCACAGCAGTAGTGAGCACTACCCTCTCTGCAGCTCTGCCTGGGGCCAGTCCTGGCTAGAGCCGCCTTCACCCCACGGGGTCCTGGAGCCTCAGCTCACAGAGGCCGGGCAGCGTCGAGCGGAAAGGCCCCGTGCCCCAGAAGGTCCAGGGTGCAGGGCTGCGTGCCCTCACCCCGTTGCCGTCCCAGCACACATCTGGGGCCTGACCCAGAACAGAAGCTCCACCCCTAGGTGATGGGCGGATGGATGGAGGCGGCTGAGTGGGCACACACAGGCGCGCGCAGGCCTCCCTCCTACGGTGGGCCTGCCCGGGCCCGGCCAGCCTCCTCTCTGGTCCAGATGCAGCCCAGTTTGCTCCTCGGTTTCTCCATCACATGCTCTGGACGGTTCTAAGTCCATTCCACGGGCACTGACTGAGTGTCCACCGAACGCCAGGCACCTTCCCAGGCTCTTCGGGCAGGCGGGGCGGGTCAGGCCCAGCCACTGCTCTTGCTGGGGGCTCTTGACCCCGAAGGACGGGAGACCCAAGTACAAGAAAGGACCCGCCCCCCGCCCGACAGCGTGATGCCACGACAGGAGGCAGGCCTGTGCTTTGGGAGCACTGGGGAAGGAAGGTGCTTTCTGCCTGCCCCGAGGTGAGGGAGGGTGAGGAGGGAGCTGGGAAGATTCCCTGAGGAGGTGACAGGTGAGCAAGGCTGTGAACGCTGAGCCCGTTCCAAAACGCGTTTGGGAAGGGAGGGGTTCCAGGTAGAAGCAGCTGCTGGAGCCAGGCACGGGGGCAGGAGCGTGACTGCCAGGGGCTGGGGTGCGCGGGCACAGCCTATCGTTTCCACTGGGAACAGGGGATGCGGGGGCACCTGGCCGGCCTGCTGTTGACCTTGGAGAGCCGCTTTTTCTCTTTGGGCCCCAGGTGCCTCATCCATGGCTGACAGCCACCGAGCTGTGCTAAGCACACGAGTACCCACCACAGGAGGAAGCTGTGTGGGGGGTGTGCTTGTTGTCTTTGGGGTTCAGTGCCAGGTTATGCTGCCCCAAGGGACTTTGACACCTGTCAGGCCGGCTGGCTGGTTCCCTGCAGTCCCATCCCTGCAGCAGGGGTTGGGGGGAGGCTCCCCATTCATTCTCTCTAAAGGTGAAGTGGTGACGTCAGCAGTGGACATTTCCCACCGGCTCTTCCCCCTCTTCCCAGGCGCAGGTGACAGAAAAGTGCCCTGGCAGCTGCAGAGAGAAAGGGCCTTTGGCTCATGAGAGCTGGAAGGGGCTTGGTCTGATTTGTTGACCATAAAAATGCCAGCTCCTTTGGGCAGCTTCTTGAATCAATATTTGCTGTTCTAAGACTGAGTCCAAATGCTTGCTAATCCACTGGGCCCGGCTTCTTCTGCCCTCACCTGGGTGAAGACTCCCCCCCACAGGTGTCTGGCAGGGCCCCTCACTGCCGGATGGGGAGCCTGCTCCAGGCCCTCCCGCCCCTGCCCCCCAGAGGGACTGCCCGACAGCTCTGTGCCCAAAGGCAGCTCGCTGGGAAGGAAGGTTTGGGGAGGGGGGCTGCTCTGACTTTCGTGTTGGTCATCTGAAAAAATGGGCAGAATCAGAACACCGACTCCCCAGGGCATTATAAGTTTGAACAACAAAAGGGATGAACAGCGGTTTAATCAGTTGTCGAGTTTTATAGCTTCACAATGAACAACACTGGCAGTAGTGATGACGAAAATGATGACGGCAATGACAACGGCCATTTGCCAAAGCCTTCCAGGTGTCAGCCTCCAGCCCAGACTGGTGGCAGTGATCTGAGAGCCGACGGCATCTGGGGCCCTTTCCTTGGGGGATCTGTGCACCCCCGACTAGTTCTCCCCTCCGGCAGCCACCGCCTGGGCCGCCTGCTGGCACGGGGCCAGCGCAATGTCAGCAGGAGACAGACGGATCCCCGATGCCCCTCTCAGTGCTGTGCGCCTTTTGGCCAGTTCCTCAACCTCTCTGGACGTCAAGTTCTCATCTTCCAGACAGAACAGAGTTTCCCCCTGCAGAGCTGTTGTGGGGTTTAGGGACAGTGGGAGAGCTGGCACCCAGTGGGCGCCTCGCGAGTGTTCCCGCGCCTGGCCCGTCGTTGGTGACTCCTGCTCTGGCTGGGGGCTGGGCGCTGGGAACACCCGCCTGGCACCGGCCTGGACACCACCTTCCCGAGAACCGTGAGCCTCTTAGCCGCCCCACCAAACAGACTGCTTTCAAGTCGCCCCACCCCTGCGCCGGCTTCTGGTTCGGCCTGGCTGCCAGAGCTGGCAAGCAGCTGGTCACTGCAGGTGACAAGGCAGAGCCGCCCTATGAGGCAGGTGCAAGCCTGATGTCCGATGTGGGGGTAGCCTTGGAGTGAGGGGTGCAGACTGGGTGCGACTCACAAAGCACTCGTCGATGTCACTGCAGGCAGACACAGGGTGGCTCGTCGCTGTCACTGCAGGCGGACACACGGCCCCACAGGCCCTTCTAACCCACTGCTGTCCGACAGGTCTTGACAAAGTGGCCCTTCCTTTCAGGAGGTGTCATGGGCATCGGTCTCACGTGCTGGAGGGAACAGGAAATGGTACAATTACTTCAGAAAACTGGACGGCTCTTTAAAAGTTAAACATACATTTACCGTAATTTGATTCGATAGTAAACGACAATAGAAGCACATTGTCCTTTACCATCACTAGCATTCGAAATGCAAGTTTAAATGTATCTTTTAAAATTGAAGTTATAAATGTAAATGAAGAATCCATTAATTCAGTAAGACTAGGGGGGAAAAAAAAGAATTGTCTTCAATTCCCTATTTCTCTTTCCTAGGTGGACAATCATGTTTCAACACTGATACGATTTTCCACGTACTAATCACTAATGCACGCTTGGCTCCCATCTGTCCATCTGTATCTCCCCTCAGTCATTCAGACACACCAGGCATTCCATCCATTTCAACTTCGTGGAGCTCTAGGTCTGGATCCCTTGACCTGTCTCCCTGAACTGGTTGCTGCTGGCTGAACCTGCCACACAGCTGTTGTCCCAAAATATCCCTTTACCCTCATTTGGAGATTCTCTTCCCCCTCTGTTAATCTGGAATTCTCATTTCCTGAATTTCACACTTTCTTCTTTTTCGGTTTACACCTTAATTTTGGTAGGAGACCTAAAAAATGGGACACAGTATGCATTCCGTGCACACTCGTTGAATTTTGGCCTCAGTATTGAGCCCCAGCCTTGCATATTCAGCATAATTCCTGGCACGCATGAGTTGGTGATGATGAATATGGTCATCAGAGTCACTATCACATCTAATTAGTGCAAAAATGTCAGTAATATGAATGTCATACCATTCAAATTATCATTAATATTATAACATTCACCTTCAAATATAAGTAATCAGTTTAGAAATATTTCGGAGTGAGAATCTCTGTGTGTATTCTATATGTTTTAATTCTATAAGTTGACTATAAATGTATGTCTCATATTGCAAAACTGGAATGTTCCCATAATTAATTATACAAAGTAACTAAAGCACAGACAATTATGAAAAATATTGTAGTAGTTGAATATATAGGAAATAGATTATTAGTTAATATTAAGAGTATAACAGAGTGGATGGGTTAGATAATTTTACAAAAACTTTTTGAACCAAAAATATTCATTAAAAGCTAAGTACCACAAAAAGAATAACAGGGGTTAGATTGTGGCATAATTCAGATCATTATAGAATGGTTTGATGTATTAGCATTCATAACACTAACAAAATAAAGTTTGAAAACCACATTTAGCTTTCTGTTCTGTAATTCCATGTAGGCCAAAGGTATTTTGAGAAAATTTGTCATGGCTTGTGAGGCTATACTTTGTCTCCTCAACATTTCATAAGAAGGACAAAAAACTCAAAAACCGTGTCCAACATATTCCATGACAAATCACCTTCAATCTGGACATAATAAAGATATAATCTCTAAAAAATTTTTTTTTAAAAAGTGAGATAAAACACATTGTCTCTCACTTGGCTAGTAGTTCTTAAAATATTGCTTTTGTCCCATTCTTTTTTTTTTTCCTCCTTCTGAGACTCTAATTCCATGAGACATTTCTCTGTTTCACACGTCTTATGCTCTTCTCTATATTTTCTACCTTTTCTCTCTCTCTCTCTGCATTTCAGTATGGATGTTCCCTTGAACCTGGCTCCCTAGTCAGGAATTCTTACTTCCGCTGTGTATTAGCTGCAGTTAGAGTCATCTACGCAATACTTACTTTCAGTTGCTTTGTTTTTTTCAGTCCTGTAATTTCCGTTTGACTCTTTTTATAAGTTTCAGTTCTCTGGTGAAATTCTCCACCTTGTCACCTGTTCTTAAACATATTAATCAATTATTTTTCAAATCATGCCTGATAACTTCAATACCTAGATCATTGGTGGGACTGTACTTTTTTTTTTTTTCCTCTTAGTTTTTAGTTGTTTGGTTCTGTTAGGGGAAGCTATTCTCACCAAGAGAATGATGAAACTGATAGGAGGCATTCATAGAATAGAAAACCAATCTTTAGGCTGACAATAGAAAAATAAAAAGTGAAAAATAAAGTAAAAAGAAAAATTATAGTAAGGAAAATAAGTGATTCAGGTATCACAGGCAAAAAATTATATATACATCCTTAAGCTTAAGAATGTAACTATAACAGCGTGTTTAAAAAGAATTACAGGCAGACGCATAAAGATAGCAGGCCATTTTCACCATTCTTCAGCTAAAGAGAAACTACATGACTTCAGAACTGTTTTGTCATTTACTTATATGAGATGGTCAAACAAGACGGGACAGCAGTTGTGACATATTAAAAGGTGACTTGATTTTTTTTAAATGACTAAATATTGTATATGTTAGATAACAATCCCAAGTTTGAAGGATTTACTAATACCTACAGGTTGACTGCAGAGAAATTAATCAATTTGCTGGAATCTGCTGTAAAAGTAACCAAAATGATGAACTTTGCGAGCACAACTTTTTCTTAAATCACGTGTTACAAAGAGCCTTCCTTTCTTTCTTCTTTCTAGAGAGATGCTAAAATTGGTGTGCATGCAAAAAAAAAAAAATCTTACATACAGATGGAAATTTATAATATATTTTATTCTGAAATTTAATTTTGTTAATTTATTCCCACACCTGTTTATCCAAGGTTTAAAGAAATACAGATTTGTATGAGAACAAAAGTCTGAAATTTCTTCATGAAAATATTCCAGCAGTTACGAAACATCGATTTGTGGGACAGCTTCAAGCAAATAGCATCTTCACCGGCAACCAAATCTCTAAGGAAGAGTTGAAAAGGAAATAAGCATGGCCTTCGTTACTATAGAGAAAAGACAAGACTGAGGACATGGGAGCCACAGCACCATGGGTGGTCCCCCGTGCTGGCAAGGAGACACTCAAAATAGCTTTCTCCTCCACCAACCCTCAGCGGAGAATGAGCACCGTTTGTATGACAAATACAGTGACAACAGGAGTAATCTAGCAATTTGAAGTGCTGACAAATTATTGTTCCTGCCTTATAATACTGGACTTTAAAAACTGGCCTCTAAAACTTTTCATAAAAACATACCAAACTTTAAAAATAAAATTTTCGATTTAGTTATGTGTCTCCAAAGTTCCTTCAATGATGATGAGTTTTGACTTCAGCCAAATATCGATGTTAGCTCGGCCATCTTACATCTCTCATTAGCTGGTAACTTTTTAAGACCTTGTTTGTCTGAAAATGTCCTTATTTTTTGCCCCATGCTTGAGAGTTTGACCAAATGTAAAATTCTAGATTGGAAATCATTTTCCCACAGAATATTGAAAACAATGGTCCGTGTGTTCTTGCTTCCGGGGTTGCTATTGAGAAATCCATGTCCATTCTGATTCCTGGTCCTATTTATATGACCTTTGGCACCCCCATTCTCTTTAGAAGCTTTTCAGATTTTTCTCTTTGTTCACAGTCTTCAGGGATGTAGTCTGTTTTCACCTTCTGTGATACACACTCAGAGCATCCTTTCAAATTGGAAATTCATGTGTTTTTTTCTTCTTCTTTTCTTTTTTTTTTTTTTAGTTTGGGAAAATTCTCTTTACTGCTTCGGTGATTTCTTCCTCTATTTTCTCTTTCAGTAACTACTATTGTTTGGATGACGGTCTTTTTCTCAGGAACTGCCTTCCACGGCTTGAGCTTGCGAAATCTACTGTTAAGATCTAAACACAGGGGTTTATATTTATCTCAAAAATTTCCTTATTTGTTGGAAAGAAACCAAAGATCTTTACACAAAGAAGCAGGAAGACTCGTGGGTGGGGGTGGCTGGAAATATGGGCTGGAGTTGGCCAGTTTCTCTTCCATAACTCGCCTCATTACCAAAACAAGTTCACACCTGATGGCAGAAAGAGAAACTGGCCTAACGCCAGGCAGCCTGGTCTCCCTTCTCAGCGTTGTCTCTTCCCACGGGGTGGTCTTGGGCAAACCGAGTCAATTTCTGGGTTGCTGTCCCCTCTTTTGTAAACGGAAACATGGAAGACACTACCTGCCCAGCCTAATAGAACAACAGGCTCTCCTCACTGGGTGCGGGGTGAAGAGCTTGTGAGAGCTGGCAGGCGGAACCAGCCACGCTTGGGTGGAGCGGGAGGAATGATGACGTTCGCGATGACGTCAGAGTTGGTAGTTTTAAGATGGGGTGGTGGGTTTCTCTCTTTCCCTCGTGTTTACTTTTTTGTTTCGGAGGCAGCAGAGCCTGCAAGGACAACTCCCTCCAGAGACAGGTTTTCCCTGTGACAACGTGACGACCACCCCCCTCGGGGGCGGGACTAGAAGGCCCAGACTGCCTAGGAGAGGTGGTGCCACCACCACCACCCATAAGCAGAAGCAAAGGTCAGCCTCTCGAGCTCTGGGGGCCTTGACCTTGAACCCGGAAATCAGACCCGGCCTGGGAACTGCTTTCCTCTGTTTGAGCCCAGAGGCCTCCGGCTGCTGTTTTGACTTGAAGAGCTCGAGCTCAGCCGTCTCTGGCTTCTTCCCAGGATCACTGAGGCGTCTTCATTCGCAGCCCACCCCGCCTGTCCCTGCCGCAGCCTCGGCTGGCGCCCTCGTCGTTTCCGGCCTCTACCGTGGCCAAGCTCCCCATCATCAGTCCCGCCTCCCGTCCTGTTCCCTACGCAGTCCGCAGGCCACGCTCCACGTCACAGGCCGTGTTGTCTTTCTAAAGCGCAGGTCTGTCCGATCGTCACTCTTTCTTTAAACCCCTCGATGGGGCCCTGAACTTGTCCTCGTCCTATTGTTCAGTCTTGCCTTGCAGAAAGAGCATACACTTAACCTGGCAATTTCTGTCATTCCTCACTCTCGTCTTTAAAAAAAAAAAATTGATCAAGTTATTTCCTTTATTTCATTTTTCCCTTCTCTACACATTTGAACGCTTTGCGTGTTGTTTTTATTCTTTTAATGGTTACCTTCAACATTCGCTATATATGTTTAACCTAAAGTCTTAAAGTTGAGCTAGACCTTCCATCCTCCCCAAGGATTTAGCTCCATTCCTCCTGCTCTGAACTCATAGTGCTGTTTACAATTCTTTTAACTCAGCAAAAGACATTTTTGAGTGTATTACTATAGTTACCATTTATTTGCTTACCACCTTTGCATGCATGTCATACCATCCTGCTGGCATCACTGGCTTCCTTGAAGTTTATTCTTTAGAACAGTTCTCTTGGTGGTAAACGCTCTCAAAATTGTTTCCTGTAAATTATCTTGCCCTTAGTCGTGAATGTTTTTGCTGAGCCCACAAATCGAGATGGGCAGCTGTTCTCGCTCAGCCCTTCATGGTTCATCTTCGGGCTTCTGTTGATCTGTTGAGAAGGCAGTGGTTATACTAACTGTGCCTTTTAAGTTGTCTGTCTTTTCTTTCTGGTTGCTTTCAAGGTCTTATCTCCGTCTTTGATGTTCTGCCATTTCGCTGCAATGTGTTTAGGCATGGATTCGTTTTTAATATATCCTGCTTAAGATACGTTATGCTTCCCGGATCTGTGGGTGCCTCTGTGTTTTCCATCATTTCTGGAATCTCCTTAATATCGCCTCTTTCCCGTTCTCTCTCTACAGTTGCTTTTCAGAATTCCAATCAGACACATTACGGCTTTTTTATTGTTTCTTTGATGTCTAACTTCTCTTTCATTTTTTTGCCATATGCTGATATTTCTTTGCTGAATTCTGAATAACTGCTCTGTGTCTAATCTTCTGTTTAATCCATTGAATGTGATTTCCATGTCAGTGGTTACATTTTTCATTCCTAGAATTTCCATGTGTTTGTTATTCAAATCTGTTGGTCATTTTTATTAGTTTTCTGCTGGAAATTTATCTTTGTCATTGCATCCCTTTTTGGGATAAGACCAGAGGCAGGGTCAAAGAACACTTCATAAGGAAATTTTTAAAATACTCAGAACTAAATGATAGTTAAATCACCACGTATCAAAACTTGTGAAATGCAGCATACACGATGTTTGGAAACTTTCACATCCTGAAACACTCGCATCAGAAAAGAAGAAAAGCTGAGCATTAATTAGGTAATACCTAAGAGTGTACAAAAAGAACAGAAAACCAAAAGATAGTAGAAGGAAGTAGATGACAAAGGGAAGAGTGGGAAGTGAAGAAATAGAAAACAAAGAAAAAAAAAGAGAATTAACAAAGTCAAAAGTTGGCTCTTTTGAAAGAATAATCTATACTCACTGTCTTCACAACCACAATTTGGCTTCTACCCTCATTGTTCTCCAGAGGTGCCTCGGGCAAAGAAAGTCCTAAGAATCTCCCACAAACCAAATCTTAAGGAATCCTGTTAGTCCTCACCTAATTTACCTTCCGGGTGGCAGCCTCCTCCCTAAAGTCCAGACCCCAGCATCCCGAATGCCTGCTCAGTATCCCCACTCAGATATCTAATAAGCATTTTAAACTTCTAGCCAAACTTGAGCCCTGCAGTCCCCTCCCCTCCCCCACCAGTCTCCCCCTGCTGTTTCCCTAGATCAGAAAAGTCAAGTCCATTTTGTGTTTCTCAAATTAAAAATATTTCACAAGTTGTCCTTGCTTCCTGTCTTGACCTTTCGAAGTTTGTTCTCAACCCCATTCGTTCTCAAAGCCACAAACATTTCTTAAAAGCGCATATCAGATCATCCAATCCTCCAGGCCCCGCCCCCCTGTAGCGCACACGCCAAACTCCTTACATGGGGGCCGCTGCCCTGGGCCCTGCTGACCTCCATCCGAGTCCTCTCACCGTCCTCCTGCCATCGGGTCATCGGGCCATCGGCCACACTTCTGCCTGGGGCCTTCATGCTTGCCGCTCCGTCTGGGACACCCTCCCCTGCAGAGTTCCCGGCCGGCTCTGCTGCTTTGCTCAGGTCTCTGCTCGAATGCCTCAAATGCCTCCACCTCGGAGAAGCCTTCCTCGACTCCGGTGCCGTATATGGGATGGAACACAGATGCCTTTGCCATCTGCACGATTTGTTCCCTTCGCCCTGTTTCACTTTAAATTACAATAGCACTGACATGATGATATATACTCATTTGTTCATCTGCTGGTGTCTGTTCCCCATCTCCACCCTACTGGAATGCAGGCAGATTGCTGCGGCTTTATCTGTGTTACTTATCGCTGTGTTCCCGTGTCGAGAACAGTGCCTGGGATGTCTTGGAGCTTAAAAAACATTGGGTGACTGTCCGAATAAATGACTAAATGAACGAACGAATAGACTTGGCTGGGAAGAGAAACGAGGAACAGGACAGGTCGACAGAAGGTGGAGCAGCAGAGTTGGGGGGGGCGTTGTTTTGATTCTCTAATGCCACCTTAGAGCGTGCCACCTCATTCCCAGCCGTGTGCTCTTCCTCTCTCCTCTGCCCCTACCATGTCATACCTTTCCATGGCATCTGTTCCATCTTGCAGTTGGGATATGCTTAGATGGATCGTCTTGAGAACCGGGCCGATGCTTCCTTCACCTCTGCACACCTGGCGCCTGCCCTGTAACAGACGCTCGCTCAAGGCCTGCTGAGTTGAAGCGAACCCATATTGGCCACACTAACTCGAACTGAAAGTGTCTTTAGCCTAATTGTTAGCTGAGTCACTTCTGCCAAAGCAAACCAGATTTAAAATTTATTGACCAAAAAAAAAAACGTAGGTGGGATGAAGCTCTTTCCAGGGTGGTTTTCCTGATTCAAAGCAGGAATGACCTATAGCGATAGGTCCTTGAGGGCAGGGACTAAATATAACTGATCTTTGTAAACCCTCCAGTAACCCAGCACTAATGATTACAGAATGTGCTTTGACAATAAACAAATGTTGCATGAATGGATTTTTTTTTTAAAAAAACCCTCCCCCCTCTCCCTTGCTTGCTTTCGGTTTCCTAATTGGAACATTGTCTCCAAGGACAGTCTCTAGGACCCCTTCAAGCGACATTTAAAAAAAAAAAACTCCAGCTTCTTTTAAGAGGGGGCCGATAAGAGCCAAGGAACCTTCATTGTGTGGCTCAGGTGTGTGGTGGGTGGTTTGCCCCGTGAGGCCTCGGCTCTCCCGAAGTTGCTGCAGAACCAGGGACCGTGGCAACCCCGGTCTCTTCGGGCATCTACCGGCTCCCGGAGAGTAAAGGAGGACTCTGCCTCCCTGTTCGTACTTTTCCAGAAGCCTCGCTGGCCCTGAGCAGAAGCCCCAGGCTCCGGGGAGAGGGGGAAGGCTGCGCTGCGCCTCGCCAGGCGGCCAGCCTCGGTCTGCGCCACTCCGGGGAGAAGGCCCGGCGAGCTGAGCCTGCACAGCTGACCGGGGCCCTTGGCCCGAGCCGGGTGGGCAGCGTGTGGGTGCAGGAAGGAGGACCGGCCCGGGGTCAGCGAGGGGAACCGTGGGTCTCATGAATGGCGGATGCTTGCCAAGCGGGAAAGCACCCAGCTCCCCGCACCCCGAAGTGTCCTTCGTGGTTCTGGGAAGCGCTTCCTCAAGGGGCGAAACGAAACGCGCCAGCTCTGCTCGCACCAGGCGCGCTCGCCCTTCGTTCCCCCAGCCGGGGCTGCCACTCCCAGGGGGACCCGCACGCGCTGTCACGCCGGTGCCCTTTCAAGGGTGTCCCTCCACGTGCCTGGGGAGGCTTGTGGTGGTCTCCAGCCCCCTGGGGCTGCCCCGTGGACGCGTGGCTCCGTCTGCCACAGCCCAGGCTGGGCACCTGGACTCTCAGGGCCACCTGGGCCACCGCTGGGGCTGCCTCCTCCGCGCCCCCAGGGCAGGAAGCTGGCAGCTCTTCTGAGATTCGGTTACCTGTGGCCCCCTGTGGGCCACCCAGGGCTCCGGCCTGACTCACCTGTCCCGGCAGCATTCGGGGACCAGGGTGTGGCAGGCCCAGGGTGTGGCAGGACCAGAGGCCACCAAGCTCGGGGGACTGCAGCACTCTGTTCCTCTCCCAGGGGACGCCGGCCCTCCGGGAAGGCTGGCTCCAGGCTGTGCGCGGCCGGGGCTGGGCTCCTGGGGGACTCAGTTCCTGTCTGCAGAGGTGGTGTCGCCTCGGGCTTGGGGGTGTGCACACGCTCTTCTCGGGACGCGGGAGGCGGCTCAGCCTTGCCGAGGCCCAGTCCCCTCATCTGAAAGCGGCAGCGAGTGCGGTACCCACACACGCTTTGCGAGGAGCGCTGACGAGGGGGAGCGTGGGACCCCATGGGCACGGCCCGTCTGAGAGCGACGCCCCGACCCTCGGCCGGGCTCCCGTCCCGGCTCCCGTCCCGTGGGGCCGCTGTCAATGCAGCAAGGTGGCCCGAGCCTCGGTGGGTCTGGCCTCGTGACGCCGCGTGGCAAACCATTTATCCCCACGACCGCCCTGTAAGAGCGGTCTTCTGATCCCCTTTCATCCCGTAAGAAGATGAGGCTGAGAGATGTCAGGTGCGTGGCCCGCGGCCACACAGTGCCTACGCTCCAGACCTGGGAGGTGACTTTACAGGAAAACCTGCCTTTCCTGCTGCTGCTGCTGCTGCTGGATAGCACCTGGATGGCCTGACTGGTTTTAGGGACCCCCAAAACTGTGGGCCGCAGTGAGCTTTTCACCGTTCACCCCAAACACAAGCTTCAAGCCTCGCCTGAGGCTGTGGACAGGTCTGCCATGGCACCACGGTGGGGCTGGGCCTGGAGGTGGCCTCCGGCCAGGGCTGTCTGTGGCTCGGCTTCCCGCACCTGAGGCTCCTGCTCACCCTCCAAGCCTGGGCCCCCCGCTCCGCGCGGACAGTCTGCGCCTCCAATAGTCCCTCTCGTAAACCTCTTTGTGTAAATAGCCAGGGCTGGCTCCCACTCCCTGACTACAGAGCTGACAGACACCGCTCCAAAGCCACAATGGCCTCCCCTCGGTGACCACAGTGACGAGCGGGAGCAGGCTCCAGGCCCTACGTGCCACGCAGGGCCCGCCGGCAGCCCTTGGCCTCGTCTTTTCAGGCTGGAAATGCCCTCTGATGAGCTCGGGAGCACGGGGTGTCCTGCGGGCCCCCGACAGCTGAGCTGGGCTGCAGTCAGGGGGCGGCGCTGGGGCCAGCCCAGGTCATCACCCCACCATATGTAACGCCTCTCACTGGTCACACATAGAGTGAAACGCCTACCCACATACACCTGCTCACCCTCCCCGCCTACGATACCCCGGCACGACCCCCTCCTCCACCCGGAAGGACCACCACACGACGCATTCTTAGTCCCCCTGGCACCGATGGCCCAGTCCACCTCCCCTCCCTGTCAGCTGCCCAGTCTGGAGCTGGTACACTGGGAGGTGCGAGGCAGGAACGGTGGGTGGAGAGGCCAGAAACCTGAGCAGACCTGGGCAGAGCGCGGAGGGCTTGCGTGCCCTGCTGAAGGCCGGCACTCACACGTGAGGACAGAGGGCCTCTGCGAGCGATGTCACAGACCAGACCCCAGGCTGCCCTGCCCCCCACCACCCAAGCCCACCCTCCTCTGCCCCCTCACCCCCCGCCCGAGCCCACCCTCCTCTGCCCCCTCCTCACCTGGCTGGGCTCCGCCACACGGCTCTCGGCTTCTGGCAGGGGATAAGAGGAAGGGGTGAGCTCACCCTGGATCCTCTACACCGGGGCCTGAACCGCCCTTCCTGAGCCCCCAGGTGGTGAGACGGGCCTGACTTAGGCCTCCCCCCACGGTGCCAAACGCGGCGCTTGGCGGAGCCCCCCTAATGCCCGGGCCACGGAGCCCGGGGACCCAGGTGGGGGCCGATGTGATGCTCCCGTCAGGCACAGCCGAGGAGGACGGTGTCCCGGATGCTCATTACCAGATGCCCCGGGGCCCACGGCAGCCCTGGCGGGAAGGCTGGCCTCTTGGGGGTCACTCCTCCTAGATTTTGGTCTGATGACCAATCCTTTGCTAGCTTTTAGTTATTCATTAAATGCCTTAAAAAGGACTTTTTGCCTCTTTTAAAAATCTCGTTTCGCTTTTTAAATTGCTTTCGGGGTGGGGTGGGCAGGAAACCCAGAGGCAGCACCATTAGCCTGGCCGTGAGGACATTATAGCTGGGGCAGCCCCCCAGTCCTCCGTAGCCCCTCGTCTCTACGGAACTCTTCCTATATCGTTCGCATCTTCTGCTTCCTCCTGAAACCCCAATGCCGCCTCCCAGTCTCCCTGTCTTAACTAACAGTCCAGAGTTGCAGGAGGGGGAGCCCCTAGGTGGCCTCAGCGCGTCCGGGTGGCCAGGTGCTGACGACTGCTGGCATTTCTGTGTCCGGCCCAGGCTCACACAGCCAACTCTCTATGCTCCGCGTCCACTTAGGGGTCTAACAATCTCACCCCTGAATCTTAAATGCACCATTGCCTTTTCCTAGAACGTCTCCCCCTCGTTTGTGGCAGTGGACCCTGCCACATCCAAGAAACCTCTCATGCCTCAAATTTTGGTCAAATGCCTCTCCTCCGAAAGCTCGGCCCGGGACGGTTCGGATTCCGCTGTGCTCTCTCCCCGCGGCTCGGTAGCTCTGCCAGCTCCGAAAGGTAGAGTCCAGCCCCCGACTCCTGTCCATGCTCATGGCAGCCCGTGTCAAGGCCTCACTGAATCGGACGGCTGACAGACAGGGCTTGTGATCAGCGAGCGCGCTGCTGTCCCGTCCTCCTGCCTTGCCCCCCACCAGCCGTTTCTCTCTCCTAAGCTCCTGTGGCACTCGGCACACACCTGCAACGTCCGGCTTGCCAGTCTGTTCTCCTCCAGCCCAGAGGCCCCACGAGTGAAGCATCATCGCTGGCTCTGCATCTCCAGGGCCTTGTACAATCCTTGGCACACACACGTTCCACAAACGTTTGAGGAAAAGGATTCTGAAAGGACTTAAGCAGGGTTGCGTAAGGATAACGGTGAGCGATGACAATTTGACTTATAAAGCGTCATTGTGCGTGATGTCACAATATGTGTATTGTCCCGTGGGAGCTAACATAATCTGTAGGGTCCGAATGATAATTTTCTATGTCTAGCTTCTGATAGGATGAGATACTTTTCGTCTCCGAATAACTTTTACTGATTAGTTCAAAGTCTTTTTAAAAGAAGAGGGGTTCCCATTTGGAAGGGAATGGAAGTCTTTCTAAGGCGATGTTTTGTCTTCTGTTTGGCTAACATTCCATCACTGACTTGGTTTCAGTGGGGTTCACGCCCCGGGGCAGACAGAATCCTGTGCTGAGGTCTCGGCAAGTCCTTAGTCAAAGCTGACCCGAGCAGTGAGGAGCTGTGGCGCCCCTGTGAGCTGAAGTCAGGGCGTAGGGAACAACTCGGGAGGTTTCACTGCCTGTGTCACCTCCCAGACGTCAGCGAGCGGAAGACTGAAGACACACAGAGAGACGTTAGCGCCCTCTGGTGGCGTGCATTTCTGGCTTCCTGCCGCTGAACTGTTTCAAACCACTGTACCTATTATGTCCGTTCGTTCTTTTAGGGAGTCATCCAAGGTTTTGATGAGTATTTTTGAAAGACATTTCCAGGGGAGTCTCTTAACCTCTTCCTAAACAGCATTTATCACTTGAATCTCATGGGCTCAGTGGCGACGGTGGACGACGGCACCCAGAGTTGCCCAAGGGAGAGTGCCCCCAGGCCCAGGGCAGCACGGCCTCACAGCTTGCAAAGGACCACACGAGAGGCCTGGGCTGCGCGTCTAGGAGGAGTGGCTGTCCTGGAGGTCACAGCCAGGCCTCCCACCAGCACTTTGAGCTCCTGCTCCCGCTTCTTCACGTATCTCTGCCTTATCACATATCTCATTTCCTCTCATCTTCCAGCTCTGCTCCCTCTTAAAATTCAGTTCAAATGTCAGATGCTTGAAGACTCTTTCTTGACCATCTCCTCCCCTCCCGAACGCAAGCCTGATTAGACGCTCCCCCTCCCGCACCCCTGGAATATAGAATATAGTCCTCTATTAAAGGGTCTGTCACAATATTGAATAGGCCAGTCCCTGTACGAGGGGGAGATATTTTTTTGATTTCTATATACTTGAAGCTTATTGGAGCATCTGGAAACAGAAGGTGAAAGTTCAATGAATACGTGTGGAATATAATAACCGCATTAATTATCTCACATATCACATTTGAACTTTCTAGTCCAGGCCCCTCCCTTGACAGGAAAGACACTGAGGTCATAGAAGTTGAGTAACTTGCCTGAGGCCTGACAGTTATTCGGGGGAAGATGAAGGATGATAATTTTGGAGTCCGGACTGGTCAGAGTCCCCTCCCTGTTCCTCCCACTAGGCCCCGCTGACATTCTGTGCACCAGCAGCATCGTGTCGTTCCCACGATGGCATAAGAAGGATACAATACATGCCATATCGCTTTTATATAATGTTTAGACTTCTCTTAGCGTCTGCGGTTTTGATAAAGTTTTTTTAAATAGAAAACTCCAAATGAAGAGAAACGGACTGTAATCGTCCCTCAGCGGGGCCGCGTGAGGAGATGAAGAACACCGATGGATAAGCACTCGGTGTTTTCTCAACAGGTACTGACTGTTAAGTGGTGTGAAAATATGAGCAGGGGACGACGTCCTTTCAACAGTGGACAGTCCCGACCAGGAGATAAAAGCGTGTCCACAAACCCCTGTCAGGCAGAAGGTGATGAGTCACAAGAGTTAAGAGCAAGAACGAGGGACTATAAATACGGGAGAAACCACTCGCAGTCAGGGAAGCGGGGAAGGTTCTGTAAGAGTTTCACTGTGTGAGAACACAGAAGATGAGCAGGATTTTGAAAGAAGTGGGACAAAGACTTTTCATGTAGACAAAACAAAGCTTGAGGAAGGCTATAATTGGTAGAGGAATTTATAAAAAAAATATCAGTACAAATATCCTCCCATCTTCTACTTATTCCTGGGATGGCAAATGAGAGAATGAGGAACAAATTCTTCCCCCCTCCAAAAAAAAGTGGACAAAATTCCTAGAAATTGAGCAAAGGCATACAAAAAAATCAAGAAGCATTTATTCAAGAAAAATGACTGACCTTTGGGGTAAGAACAGCCTGTCTTGTAGCCTATGGCTACACCATCCTCTGCCATCCAGCTCCAGCGGCTCGGAGTTCTCCCAGGGCAGGAGGGGCTGGGCGGGATGGTGTCCTTGGGAGTGGCCCGCAGGAAAATCCATTTCCCTGGGCGTTGTTAGAAACAGAAGTCATCTCAGCCTCAGTGGCAGATGAATGGGCAAGGTCAGTGCTTGAGGACTCGGTTCTGGTTGGGACAAGCGACAGACCGGCCAGAAATGTAACAGGGGGATAGATCTGTGGAATGCGACGAGCATGGTGCCTTGCCAAGGGCCCCGCTGGGTGGGAAGGCTGCACACAAGCACAAAGCAAGGCAGAGCCCAGCTCTCTGCAGACATTCCTGGCTGGATGTGCGGCCCTGGACCAGGCAGAAAATGCACGTGAGGGCCCAGGGGGAAGCAAAAGCCGGGGGGAGGCTTGTGAGCTGCCCGAACCTTGGCTGGGTCACGTGTTCTCTGACCTACTCACAGGTCCGCTGGCAGACGGTGCAAGCCCCTATCGGCTGATGGCATGTGACTACTTCTGACAAATCACTGGCCGACCACCAAGCAATGCTGACAGCGGTGACTCCTAGGAAGCCAGATGTAACAATATAAATATAATTTAAAAAATACAGAACTGAGCAGAGGGACAGCAGTGGCCACACACCACGGGAACAACAGTCTTTACAGAATTAGTCCAGGGAAATGAGCAAACCAATAATCGGCAGTAGCAACAGCCCACCACCTCCATGGGTGGAAGATATCAGATCAGAATCCAGAGTTGTTACAATAATAGATTACCTAAAATGCCTAGTTTTCACTAAAAAGAAATACAAACTATGCAAAGAAACAGGAGAGTGTCCTATTTTCAGAAATAAAAGCAGTCAATAAATCCTGTCTCTGTCCCCGACAATTACCCACTAGGTGTCAGTAGCATCCGCACCCCAACCCCCAAGTCGTGACAATCAGAAATGTCTTCAGACTTTGTCAGTTGTCCCCTGGGTGAGGCAGGGTGAAATCACCCCGTGGTTGAGACCGCTGCTCTAAAGCTCCAGGAATCAAGGCTGTGCGGTATTAGCATAAAGACAGAGGTTGATGGAACAAAATTAAGGATCTGGAAATAAAACCTTACACTTATGATCAAGTGATATTTTGCAAAGGTGTCAAAGCAATTTAATAGGAAAAGGATAGGCTTTTCAATAAACAGTACCCACATGCAAAAATGACTTTAGACCCTTACCATACGCAAGAAGTTAACTCAAAAAGGATCATAGATCTAAATGTAAGAGCTAAAACTATAAATTTTTTAGAATAAAATACAGGTCTAAAAGTCTTTGTGACTTTGGTGTAGGCAAAAAAAGAACAATCCATTAAAAGTTGCTAAATTAGATATTACCGAAATTAAAATATTTTGCACGTCAAAAAACACCATTAAAAAATGAAAAAGACAAACCACAGTCTCAGAGAAAATCAATACAGAATATATAAACTCTTAAGACAAACAATCCAATTTTTTAAATGGGCAAAACATTTGAATGAACGTCTTACCAAAGCTACACATATGGCTAGTCGCACAGGTGCTCAACGCTGTCCATCACTAGAAAA
This sequence comes from Macroglossus sobrinus, assembly GCA_004027375.1. Classification (NCBI taxonomy): domain Eukaryota; kingdom Metazoa; phylum Chordata; class Mammalia; order Chiroptera; family Pteropodidae; genus Macroglossus; species Macroglossus sobrinus. The sequence continues at coordinate 14,680 of PVKZ01006566.1, read as the reverse complement.
ATGCAAATTAAAATCACACTGAGACACAACTTCGCACACACTATAACGGCTAAGACAAGACAGACAAGTGTTGGTGGGATGTGAAGAAACGGGGACTCCCCATCCGTGAACATTGTTGGTGGGAATGTCTGAACTATTACTTTGGAAGACAGTGAGGTAACTTCTTAAAAAGGTATATACATAACTTCACCATATTACCCAGCAATTCCACTCCTAAGTAGGAACCCAAAAGCAACTAAAACATGTCCATGCAGAGAATTGCTTGCAAATGTTCATAGCGGCACCATTCACAATAGCCCCAAAGCTTAAATAACCCAAATGTCTATCAACTGGTGAACACATAAAGCAAAATACGATATAGCCATGCCATGACAGATTTTCAGCAATGAAAAGGAACACACTCTTAATACTTGCTACAGCATAAAGCTTGAAAATATGCTAGGGTGAAGCCAGATGCAAAAGACCACACATGTATGATACCATTTATACGAAACATCCAGAGAAAGCAAATCTCAAAAGACCAAAACTAGTGGTTGACAGGGGCTGGGCCAGAATGGATGACAAAGGGGCGTGCAGGACCTCTGTGGACGGGGTTGGAGTGAGGGATCGGGAACTTTACAAGCTTACTAAACATCACGGAAACTCCCACTCACAATAGGAAGGTTTTGTTGTATGTAAATTGTACCTCAAAGAAACTGTTACTTAAAAAAAAAAAAAGGTTAAACAAGCAAATAGCAAAATAGTCTCATATCCTTTCCACACATAGATAAACTGCTTTTAGTGTATATTTTTGGCTATGTATGTTTTAACGAAGTGACTTGCTTTGTCTATTATGAGCACATTAGCATGTCATTACGTTTTTTTAAATAACAAAACTGCGTGACTTTTAGTTCATAGAATCATAAACGACAAAACTGGAAGCCCATCTTACAGATCACCTGACACCTTCATGTGCCCCCCGTCGGTTTCCACTTCCTCGTGTATAACACGAGGTAGGACGATGTGATTTTCCTGGCTCTTTGCTGCCGTGCTCTGAATGCCCTTCCCCTCTGTTATTATTTTTCTATTCCTTGAAGAATGCTAGTCCAATATGCTGCTGACAACAACAACTAAAAACAGCAGCTAAAGTCGTGAGCTTATTTCAGGCCATGTACCTGGATCTTTCGCATTTAATTCTCCTAAAAATCTTGTATTACCCCCTTCCGTAAGTAAGGAAATAGAGATTTTCTTGGGGTTAAGAAGCTGAGCTTTTCCTGGGGGAAGGAGAGAATGTAAAGTTACTACTTGGAGTGATGAAAAAATTTTGGAAATAGCGGTGATGGTCACACAGCATTGTTAATGTAATTATTGGTGCCGCTGTACACTTAAAATGGTTAAAATCGCAAATTTTATATTTTATCACAAAAAATTTTTTTAAGAAATTGATGTTAGGTTAACAAAGTACAGTCTATCAACATATGAACCTATATGTTTAAAAAAGTTCTGGGATATAATTGGCAAAACACGTATAAACTTAAGGTGTATATGATTTGACATACGTATGTATTTGTGCAGTGGTGACCACAAAAAGGTCTGTTAACACACGCATCGCCTCCGAGTTCCTTCTGCATGTGTGTGGTGAGGACATCTGAGACCTAATGTATCAGTAACCTGTAAGTATGCAGTACAGGATTGTTAAGTACAGTCGCCGTGCTGTACATTGCGTCCCAGAATTTACACATGAAAGTTCATGTCCTTTGACCAACATCTCCCCATTGCCCACACCCCGTAGCCCTCGGCAATCACCAGTCTACTCTCTCTCTGATGAACCCAGACTCTTAACGTGAATGCTATTTGCATATTGTAACCCCACAAAATAATGATAAAAATTTCAGGTACCTGGCAGACATAAAGATTTTATCAACTTATAGTCACTCAGAGATCCTTAGTCTTTTATCTGGTCCTGTTTTCGTTGCTTCTGAAATGGTGAGTCCACAATTAATTCCATATGTCCACAGCGTCACATTCCCTGGTTTAAATTTTTTGACCACGTTGACACCCACTGAGCCAAGAAGAATAAGACTTCACGATGAAAACTGGCTGTTACTTCAGAAGGGTCTGCCACTACTTCAGCTGGTGCTCCGTGGGTGCAGGGTTTCAAATATCCTATCCTTTCAGAGTTTCGATTCGACCACTATTTATGGTCTGGTTGATCCTTTTCCTCAAGCCGCTCAGGCCTGTTTTTGCCCGAGAACCACTTGAGCAGGATCAGGTTGGATTTTAACGTGACAGAATGAGATACAGTGGTTGAAGTATCTTTAAGCTTGACCATCTCAGAGGTTGAACTATATATACTAGGTCTTAAAGGTGACAGGCACAGTAGTACTGTAAGACTGTCACTTAGTTCTCGAGTTTGCTTTCTGAAAATCAGATGGAATAACATTCCTTGTTAAGCCATGTCATCTTTCTACAACATCACGTTACTGTAAAAGTCAAATTTGTTCTGTAAATCGGAAGATTGGACTGTGTTGTCACAGTGGGTATGAATGAAGGTTAAACGAAAACTTTTCACTTGAAGAACATCTTTATTTGACCTTTAATATACAATGTTACCTTTAATTTATAAAAATGACACGTGGAGGACAGACACGACTGGACATCAGTTCGGGAGCGGCCAGTGGACACCGATATACAAGGTTACCCCACTCAGAACTTTAAGAAAAATCCTATCAGTGAATTAATTTGAGACCAGGGAGATTGAGAAATGGCGTTTCAACTTTATCCAATCGTTAAAACTGGGGACGCTTTATTCGATCCAACAAAAGCTAATTTCTAAATTTTCTAAAAAAATTATTTTCCCCACGAGTGAGCTGAGCCTCTCTCCGTGGAGTTTCCTGGGATGTAATCCAGAGAATTCCACGGGCGTCAAAGAGCTGCCAGACGGTCCGCAGTCTTCAGCACACGGACGCGTGTGCTGGTTCACGCGTCTGCCGCCTCGCTCTCACGCTGAGCCGTGCGGTGTGTCGGGCTGAGAAAGGCAAATGCGTGCTCCCTCCACCACTCTGAACACAGGCCTCGCCCCCGCCATAATTTCCCAAAACAGTGGAACGTTTGATGATCTTCTTTGTGAAAAACAAACCTGCTCTCTCTCAGGACGACAGGCGCACTGCAACCCCCCCCCCCCCAAGGAATGCGGTGTCGTGGGACTTCGTGAGTTCTGCTGGGCTTGGGGTTTAAAATGGATTATTTCTTACACAGTGGAAGGGTGAGGGTGAGGGTGAGGGACACTTGAAATATGATGCGCGCCGACACCCCGAAGCAACGCTACCGGCTCGTATTGGACTGGAGGCAAGTTGTGCCCTGCGGGTCCCTCTTCCCTCTGCGGTCCTCAGGGTCAGGCTGCCCTGCAGGCGCCAGGGGCAGCGTTGTCCGCGGTCTAAACCGGCAAGGCCGGGTGCCCTGTGGTCATCGAGGCGCATGACCCACTTTCTGTTGCTTAGACTCTTGCGAGAGATTGGTTTCTGCAGCACCAAGGTCACAAACTCTACTGTGGTCTTGTCGCCGTGTGCCAAGGACACTCAGTGGAGAAGTTTTTACAGCGCCCTCAATCCCGAGACCTGGGCCTGAGGTCTCGGAGCAGGGAGAATTTACAATTACTATTTGGACACCACGGAAACACTTCATTCCACTTGGGGGCTGGAACGGTGGCACTAAGTGACAAGGCGAGGATATGGCTGACAGCATACCCCAAGAACAAAAACGTGCATCTTTGATAACAGTTGAGTCCTACTGAAATCTGAAAGGACTCCAGAGGAGTTCATCTATTTCCGAGACAATAAAATATATCGTTTTATGTTATACACACACAGACAATGGTACATACACAACATTTTGCTTTGCAAACAAACTGTGGAACTCAAACATGGAGAAAGGATGTAGGTCAAAGACAACATATATTGCACCTGGGATCAAGGGTTAACCACTGTGACCCTGGGGCCAAGTCCAGCCTTCCATGCTTTTGGAACGCAGCCAATTCCCCTGCTTTACGTACTGTCTCCATCCGCTCTCACGTTTCCATGGCAGGACTGAGGAGAGAGAGGGAGGCCGCATGGCTCACAAAGCCTGAAATATTTATTATCTGGACCTGTACGGAAAAGCTCGCTGAGCCACTGCAGATCAAAAAGTACATCTCCACCCTGATCTCAATGAGCCGAAGCGAAGAGATCGTCATCACTCATGTTCTTGAACCAGAGGAAGCGCATTAGAATATCTCCAGATCATATCTGATTACTCAAACATTCTGCTTAGAAGTTGTGCAGCCAAAACCAGTTAACAATCGTGTCTGGTAATTAACGAACACACAGTATTAAAAACCTCTCTGGGAATGACTATTTATGTATCTATCTATGTAAAGGGTGGTGACGTTAGAGCTAGCCCATCTGAGGGTAAGGAAACCTAAAGAAAAATAAGAACTCAAAATACGATTATTAGGAACTGTTATTTGGAACTTAGAAACATTTTAGTGTATTTTTCTTTATATTTAACAGCATGGAACCATTAGTAGGACTCATCGCAGAGCACAAACAAGTTACAACTGCAAGTTTTACCCATGAATTATGCAACAAAATTTCTTGAAATAACCAACATTCCTATAAAACATTAATATTTCATTACATAAGTGACATAGCAAAAGAAGAATGTTATTTCTAAATATTTTAGTCAAAATTGCATCAGAAATCAGGTGTTTCTTTGACATTTTCCAAGAGACTTTAGTTACTAACTACAAGTATAGCTGTCAGTATTATACAGTAACACATTTAAAATATATTATAAACTTTCTTTTACTCTTTAAATGAAATGTACAATTAAGGATTTTGTCAAATGATTCATACTGGAAAACATTTAAAATGGTATGAAGTACTCTTATACAGAAAATGCCACTGGGATCACAGAATATCCTAATGTTCACTTGAGCCTAGGACGGTACCTGGAACACAGCAGCAGCACAGGTTGGTTCACTCATTCTCTCATGCACTCATTCATCCCAAGACATCCGGGCTTAAGGAGAAGCTGTACAATGAGAATGGCAAGCACAGCATTTTGTCAGCATCCTTGTAGTTCTGACGTAGGCTTTGGCAATAGAGAGTAGAGATGAGATGATCAAAATTTCAAACTGCTTGGTGAAATCGACCAACGGGAGCCCTGGGTTGCCTCAGATGACGTCACAGAAAATCAGGGTCACTGTCCCATGAAAGGAGTACCACGTTCCTTCAACACCCAGGTTTTACTTTTACATAGAAACATCTGCTCAAAGACAGGAATGAGTCGGTGTCAGAGAAACACCAAATAGCATGTGCCCACCAGGAAGGATGGACCCTCTGCCTGGGGCCTTATTTTTCTGCACTGAGACTTCTTTTTGGTTAAGGCCACGTTCTCTTGGCTTTAACAACTTTACACTGGTTTAAACAAAAAGGTGTGGATCTAAAATTATGAAAGAGAAATTAATGTAGAAGCTATAGGAGTGTTGTTCAATATGTTTTTTTTTTCTTTTACGTACCAACTGATCTACCCACCATTACACATTTTTGTCAAAGGCACGAAGTCAGATGTCAGCTCTTTGAGGAGATACCTAGAGAGGGGCATTTTTAGGCTCTTTGCAGAAGGTTTTCTAAATGTGATGAGTTATTCAACCTGAGTAGTAAGGTCTACGAAATGCAGAGGACTGTGAAAGCACAGAAGACAGTATGCTCTCGGAAACTAAGCAGAACATGGCATAAGGCTTGATCTTGGAGGAAACCATTTAAAAAATCTGTAACAAAAAATAAAACATGACACCGGCAAGTCATTTGTAGTCGACTTTAATTGCCTTTGGTATTCAGAAGAAAAAAAACGGAAGCATTATTATAAGCTCTCGTCTTCGCATCGACACGAGGAAGGGCGGTGGGCGGTGAAGACCCTTCCACTGTGTCTCCCGCATTCTTTGCTGGAACCGCAACTGGCCATGCTGAACCCTTCTCTGCCTTCTCTCACGCTCCCGTCAGCCGAGAAACACAACAGAGCACTCAGGGGTGGGGGCCCTGTCTCCTGGTTCCTGGAGAAGCTCCTGGGGACCAAGAAGGCCCCTCAGCTGTGCGTTCTTCTACAAAGTGAGGGGGGCGGGGTTCACTGCCATCCATACAGCTGCTCTGGGTCTTTGCCAATTCAAGTTTTTCTTTTTTTTTTTTTGAGAACCGAATACTTTCCCTTTCTCTCCTGAAGTCAGTCATCTACCCTTCTCATTTAAAACTTTTAATTTTTCAAGTAGTAAAAGATATTATTATTTCAGAATATGTGCTAAAATTGAACTCTCTTAAAGACTTAAATAATGCGACTGGCTGCATATCCCTGTTTTCTATCCTGAAAAATCTTGGGGGTGGTTATCATTATTGATGATTTGCTGAACCGCGAGGACTGTTTGACTAATTGTGGCATAAGATGATCACCCTTAGAAAATATTTAATTATATGAATGTACTCGGTCTTTTCCCAATTTAAATCTACTACATGCTCATAAAAGTTTAAAAAGAAAAGCTAACAAAATTAGGAAATAAGCCTTCAGAATTCCAATTTGGGCTTCTTGCACAAACATTATTTCGTGAAATCTTCAAATTCAGAGTAAATATTAGACTAATTATGCTACTACCAACTTTTATTATCAATGGAAGCTGTTTGTATTAAATATAAAGATACAGTTTCTTACACTGTGACATAAATTCAAGGAACAAAAAAATTTGAAGTATTAGATATTTATCTTACAATATAGTTCTTGATAAAAATTAAAGTCCCCCCCAATATTACAGAAATAGTATTGCATTAAAAAGAAATATCATTGCAAAATTTATTGATAAGAGAAAGTCCCTTAACTATATCCTAAATTTAGTGTAATGTAATTAATTACATCACGCTTTTATCACTAAAAATTATTTTGAAGCTATTTTGATGAACTCTTTGGATTTCTTTAAATACCCTTGGAGAAAATAAAAGTCGAATTTATCTTTTACATAAAACATCTGTGAAAAGCTCATTCATCTGATGAGACAATAAATAAGGATGACATGTCCCCGTTTCAGATAAGACTATTTAAGGAAGTTTCGTTGTATTTTATTTTTGCTTTATAAGTTGTAAAAATAATTTGACTCATCAAGGTAAATTCAGGGTGGCATAATAGTACAATGAATTTGGCCAAGCCACGTCAATAAAGTTGTGAGTTGAGGGAGTCTACTAAGTTTATAACGAGGTTAAAATGGATAAAACTGACTTGGTCAATTTGCTGGTTTGGAAAAATCATCTCCAACCAACGAAACCAAGCTTCCTCTCTCAGAACAGGTTTCAAGGCAACACCCCGTGGCGTTCCCCCCACTTTTCGTCATGCTACCGACACGAGACTGAAGGACATGCACGGCACCCCACACCCAGGCTCGGAAGTGGTGATTACGACAAGCAGCAGTTCCAGGGATGCCATCTGGAGACACAGACTTGAAGACTATTCTTCGTGAGATCACGCCCCCAGAGAAAATTAAATTTGAACGAGAGATTTCGGTGGAATAGACTGGGATGTGAAATGGCTGCCAGTCTAGGCATCCAACGGGGAACTCGAAAATGCCGACTTCTGTTTCTTTGTCAAGTCTTCTTGCTGCTGAGGCAAGGCTGCTGTTCTCTTTGTTCTTGTTTATTTTAGTTCCTTCCATTATTAAAAATGGAGAAAAAAAGGGATAAACGATATGTAAAGATTTGATTTGCAAGCTCCTCCACTTTGCGAGGAAAGAACATAAATGGGTCCCCGCGGCCACCTGTCCCTCCTGCGAGGGGCTGCACACCTGGGCTTCGTCTGAGGAAGTCCAGCGTCCAGGACTCTCAAAACCAGCCGCGGTACAGGGAGGAGGTTCTCTCGTGGCCCTCTCCTTGGGGACCCAAGCACGGCAGGAGCTGTCCTGCACGTACCAGAACGGGTTTTGGTCAGGTAGAAAATGGAATTATTTCAAAGTTGAGATATGTACACGCTGAGAAGTCTCGTGGGGAATGAGTCACGCCTCGCCCTGCCATGTTGACTTCAGAGGTCCCGGGTTTCCAAGTCCCCTCTCCAGACTAACGCTGCAGGGGTCCATGTAAACAAAACACAGGTGAGCACGGTCTTCCCGGAGCTGCTCTCATCGAACAGCGGGATTTCCTGAAAGTGTGGTGTTGGCCAGATGCAACACGGGCAGAGGATGAGCCTCCGTGTTGAACACCCAGTGGTCCAAAGGTAAAAGGTCGTCGCCGGAGAACAGCAGGTACAGGTATCTGAAAATGAGAGGAGACAGGGCTTCAGTGAGAGTGCAACGAGAGGGTCACGTGATCTCCGCTCCACCGGCACGGGGCGCCGGGGACCTATTCTGAGCAGCTCTGATGAGGACACATCGGAGGAAGAACCTCGCCTCGCAGACGGTCTGCAGCACAGGACAGCGTGCTCCAGAGCAGCCCGGAGCACCCGGGAAGCTCGGCCTGCACGAGGCCTCCGAAGGGGACCGTTACACGACGAGCGCCACGTCCCCGTCCCGAGCACACAAAACATCAACGCTGTCGAATGACGTAAAACATACCGCTTCAGTATTCTTCAGACGCTCTTTTAAAGATAACAAATAATACCAATCACATGTTTTGGCAGCTTAAACAATAGACGTAGAAATTAATTCACATTCGTAAGTAAACACTGAAGGCAATATTTGGACGGAACCAAGACCTCTACACACATAATATCCTCAGTGTTCATCTATGTTGTTGCTTCCCTGATTTTGGTTATAGACTCCTAACTCCCATTACTTGTCGTGAATATTTTTTAGTCGTCCTAATTTTTTTACTGTTTTTTAAAGAAAGGTAGCATTGCTTTTCTCAAGTTGGATCTCTCTTTGCATGACATGACTTTCTGCTTTACCGCACCTGTTAGCATCTTATATAGCGTTTAGCATCACTTCAATCTTTCTTTATAACTGCTCTAGCCCACATCGAAGTTCCTAGCTCTGAGTTCGTGAAACATTTGTAATCTACTGTGTACTTTTTACTTTTGCTGATGCTGTCCACAGCCAGGAGTGGGAGATTTCTTAACCAGACTGCGAGATCCCCACGGGTAGAGTTTATGTTTCATACATTTTAATTTTTAAACGGCACAGTTCTGAGAAGAGAACAGTCATTTAACCAGTGCTTGCTGATCTGACTTAGTTCACCAGTCAGCCTTCAGGAGTAAGTGAGCAGAGAACAATGGAGAACAGGACACTTGATATTGCTTTTCTCATCCAGCTGGAAAAACAGTGCTTCTCTCACGGAAGGAGGTGAACTTTAGGGCCCAGTGACAAACAGACGAGAGGAAAATGGAAAGGAACAGTGGCTTTGTTTTTCAGTCTGTTTTCCTTGCCTAAGAATCTCCACCCCAAGGATCTCATTGACTCCTCCCTCTTCCCCAAATATTACTTAGATACTTTTGCTCACAAACTCGAAAAGCTATACTACTGTTGATGCTTTGATGATGAAACCATTACCAGAACTGTCCCTGAACCCACGTTACCCTGTTCGCTGGGGAGTTAGTGTTCACGGTCTGAAAGCTGCTAACTGTGCGTTTATTTGCTTAGACTGAAAAACAGCTGTAAAAAAGGAGAACTAGAACTAACAGAGGGTAGGGCTAGAACATCAGCAACAATGTGTGTCCTGGATGACAATTTCCTAGTTTCCCCCTTTCTCCCCACCCCAACATTTTATTATAAAATGTTCAGGCCCACAGACATTCTGAAAGAATGTTACAGTGAAACCCATATATATTTACCTCCTAGGTGCTATAATGAACATTTTGGTATATTTCTTTATCACAAATCTATTACTCTCTTCATGTATTACTAGCTGTCTTTAAAATACTAAAATATCCCTCTTAGAAAAAGCAGCCAGTCATAAACCTAGCTAAATATATATGAAAAAAAACTTGCTCAAAAAAAAAACTGTTTGCAAAGGGGGAACTGGAAGTCTCACTGGAATTTTTTTAAACACCAGGCCAAGCTTAGAACAATAAACCTCAGGTAACGATATTAACTTGAGTTTTGAGAGGGAGACTGTTGCTGCGAATTTTAGTCCCTACATTTCTATCTTTGCCAATTCTGCTTTAAGAAGAACCATGAGTAAAAACATTTGGAATTTTGTTTAATAGAAAATTATTTGATAATTATTTATCTGATAATAGCAACTTAGATAACATTAGTTACTTTTCAGGGAAGAATTTAAAAATTCCTATAAAGAAAGAATTAAGAGCAAGATATTCATGTGTAGTCAAATGGTAAACAAACATAATCCTTTTCCCCCTCATTTCTTTTCAAAAGCATATGACTAAATAATAAAAATGGATAAACAAAATGTGGTTTATCCATAAAACAGAATACTACTTACTGACCGAAAAGAATGAATTACTGACATTTGCGACAACACTGATTAATCTACAAACATTATGCTGAAAAAAATGCCAGATAAAAAGCAAGTCTACGCTGTAGGGTTCCAAGTCCATGAAATCCCAGACAGGCAGCCTGCACGGCAGCACGCAGCCCTACAACATGAGGCTCCATATCGACTCACGTGGCGGTCACCCAGGCTCGCACGTTTGCCAGAACACAATCAACTGTGCATTTAAAACACTTCAGTAAGGCTGACTTTTAAAGTTCAAAAAGAAAGATTAATGGAAAAGGATGGGGAACTAAGAACCTTGTTATCTGTTATTGCGACATTAGAGCAAGTTGGGTTGTAGCTCCCTCTACTGTAGCAAAGAGAAAATTGGCAAGGATAATTCCAAGTACAGTTATGAAACTGAAAAAAAAATGCTTACATGAAATAGCACTGAGTGAACTTCGCCATGTGTGGGGTGTGTTCAGGGTCTGGACGGCATGTGACACTGTGACACGTCCTACGGGGATTAAACAATGTGGAGACCACCGTCCTGGTCCCTCGGTGTACCTGAGGAGACTGCAGTGTCCCGACCTCCTGGGGTACACGCTATTCCGTGTACTGCCTCCTCTTCGTCACATACCATAGGTCATTCCTTGATCTCTGATCGCGTCATAAGGGTTTGCTGGGTCACGGGCATCAGTGGTTCTCACGGTGTGATGCTCCAGACCCTCGGACCACCTGACAACTTGTTACAACTGCACCAGACCCCACTTCAGACCCCTTACTCCGAAACTGTGCAGACGGAGTCCGGCAGTCTGTGTTTTCAGAGGCTTTCCAGGTGATTCCGATGCACGTTCATGCTCGAGGCCCACTGCGCTCCTAACCTCTCACAAGCTGGCGTGCACGACATCCGCTCGTCCCCTTCATGCGGGAACCAGCCACTGCCCTGACCCCGCCCCTTTCACGTCTTGCCTTGGCCCCTTCTTCTTGCTTCATACATTCCTCGATCCGTTCATTATCAGCCATCTCCCAGCTCTAACAGAATTTCCAGTTCAATCCCCGAGCCCCAAACCAGGAAACAAAATAGGTCTATTATTCTCTTCACCTTACCACTCCCATTTTCGCAAGATCTTATAAAATCAGTTTTTCAGCTGTCTGTCTTGGAATGAAATGATTCAATCCTTCATTCGACAAATATTTAATACTGAAACATAAATGTGTGGCCTCACCATAGATGCTGGGAAATAAAAACTATTAAAATATATAAAAACCACTTCCCTCGTGGAGTTTCTGTGCTAGCTGGGGAATGCCTGAGGAAAGGATGTGGTAGTTAGAAGATAGGTGCTATGCAGAAAAGTAAAGTAAGAGAAAATAAGAGGGAACAAGGAAGCAATTTGAAATTTCATACAGGAGGATCTACCACTTAAAGCAAAAAGGAAGCAAACCACTCAGTGTCATTTTCACTTTTTTGAGTAGCTAAAACGCACGGATTGGTACCCTTTAATGAAGTCATGATAAATTCCAACTACTTGATAGAATATGCAATCTTAAACTAACAGTTATTCAGCTTCTGCCGAAGCCTATTTGAATTAATTGATATATGAGAAAAATCTATGTAGTAGTATCATACTACTCTTCTAGGTGAAAGATATACAAATACCACTGTACTATTCTCACCATTTTTCTGGTCTTAAAAAAAAAAAAAAAAGAGATCTTACATAATTTAGGTCAAATTCCACAGCTTACAGATGTGATAACCAAAAGCAAATTTTATTCTGATATTCATTCAGAGAAGTGTCTACCACCCCCACGGTTTTATCTTCCAGCCCACGCTCTCTCAATGGTCTCAGTCTCAAGCCTAACCACACGGGATAAACCAAAAGCAGCAGTGACCACGGGCGGGCCTGCCCGCTACCCACATGCTCTGTGCCACCTCAGCAGGATAAAGGCCTGGGTTAGCGCCAACTGGAGATGTGACGAGGGGCACAATAAAGAAACACTAACCATAGCCATAAGGACTTGGTGATCCATTAGGAGAAAAAAGAGAGAACTCCACAATGCACAAACTGAAAAGACGGGAAAATACGAGTCTAGAGATAATTAAAGAAAAACTGGAATAAGACAGCCATTTAGGGTAAGAAACTTAGTTTGAGACATGTAAATTTCAATTGTAATATAGCAAAATGTAAACTAGAAGCAGACTAGTAGGTAATCTTCAGGGGAGTGGTAATTTTAATCCTTTTTATCTACTGATATATCCCCAAGTAACCTGAACAACGCCTGAACGGAAACCTTTTTTTGAATAAATGGAGTGACAGTTCATGAGACATTCAGGTACCGATGGACAGGACACAGAAATGAGAATTTAAGAGACGGTATCGAGAGATCTTCACTCTGGCCCTTAGGGAAGTGACACGTTTCTGGTCTCTGCCGACTTCCGGTTAGTGTACAGACAGCTCTGTCTGGTTTTTAGTTTAAGCTCAAAGAATCCATGTTCTCCAGTGTTCCCGTTATGTATATTTTTACAAGAAACTTCCTTGGAAGGATGGGAGGTTTAGGGTCATATAATCTCTAGTACCATCAAAACTCCATAATTATTTTTAAGCGATTTCAAGAGGTCAGAACAGGGAGTTCAGGCGTGGTTCTGGGACCAGTATCATCAGCACCACCTGGGAGTTTGTCAGAAATGCCAATTCTCAGGTTCTACCCTAGACCTCCTGAAATGCTGAGGGCGTGTCCCAGTTATGTGTGTTTTAAGAGGTCTCCGGGTGATTCTAGGGCAAACTGAAGAGCTAAGGACAGAATTAAGGTAATACACTCTTCTTTGACAAAATATCTACCTCCTAGTCTAAGTCATTCTTCTTGAGATGCAACTAAGAATTTAAGACCCAAGTACATAAGAAAGATATTTGCAATAAAATTTAGCGTAATATATCACATAGCCATAATTCGTCGAGTAGTGACTATACAGCAAAACCAGCCTACAATAAAAAATTGTTAAAAGCATCCACTTACTTTAATGTTTCAGCAAGAAAGAAGCTCTGCTGCACATCATCATGTGCGGGAGTGGAGGAATAAACATCCTTCACCCCAGAAAATCCACCGCTGACTCGGCAATACTTTTCAATAGCCTGTGAGAGAGAGCAGAAAAAGAACCAGTTCCACAGAAGTTCAAGTTTTGAAGGTCAAGGCAAAGCATCACAGTCAAAAGTTCACAGAGATCCACGTGAGAATGTGGCAGTTTAAGAATAAGATTTATTATCAAATGGAAATATTCTCCCACCGGAAAAATTATCCTGTTCCCTGTGGAATTTCTCCCTCTTCAAAATTTTTTCACCTTTTAAAGACACCTTATATCTTCCTAACTTAGGAGTCAAATTTAAGCGAGTCACACTATTAGACACCTGTACAGTGTAATGAATCCTCACTAATTCTACAAATCGAGGGAGTCAGTTGGAATGAAAACTTGAAATGCGAATTCATCGTGTCCAAGGATGAACAATAATCTAAAAGAAGCTAAAAGAAGTATTAGTTAGGGACTCTCCGTAGTAACATGTACTGCAAACAGACTACACGGCAGATACTGTATCATCATCATCATCCCATTAGTCAGGCAGTACAGGTGGGACCGACCCGAAGGAATCACCACTCACGCATCTACAACCATTACAATACTAAGAGACAGTAATTATGAAATACTGACTACGTGCTGAAGGCTCTTCCAAGAGCTTTACACACACCAACACTCACGTTTCCAACAGCCCTACGAGGGTGTCCTAGCAGCTCCACTTCTCAGATGAGGAGGCTGAGGCGAAGAGCAACCTGCTCCCATCACTACCTACCGTGTTCTCCTGCCCAGCCGGCGGCTAAGAGTCTTAATTTACGGCTCTTGCTGCATCTTTGAACACGTCTAAATATAATACACTGAATCAGATGGAATCTATTCAAATGTAGCTTTTAATTCAAAGCAACCGAATATCCTGCTTCCGCAGGTGTATCTCACTCCACTCCAGAAACACACTGCCCAGGAAAAGTCGTGAGCACGTGACCCCTCTCTACCCAACTCTGAGATGAATGGAGGTGTCGTGGTGGTTGTTTCTAGTCCTGCTTCTTTTCTTACCCTTCTGGTCTTCCTCCTTTCTAACGAAAAGCTAATTAACACTGAGAGTGTTTATTTAATCAAACTGTTCTTTTTTTACATAGTTTCATTTTGACCATAGCTGGGTATTCTGACCAAAGTCTTCTTACCAAAGGGTTTGCTACTTTTC
>PVKZ01006565.1:0-33315 GCA_004027375.1 Macroglossus sobrinus | reverse complement strand
TTTTTTTTTTTTTTTTTTTTTTTTTTTTTTTTTTTTTTTTTTTTTTTTTTTTTTTTTTTTTTTTTTTTTTTTTTTTTTTTTTTTTTTTTTTTTTTTTTTTTTTTTTTTTTTTTTTTTTTTTTTTTTTTTTTTTTTTTTTTTTTTTTTTTTTTTTTTTTTTTTTTTTTTTTTTTTTTTTTTTTTTTTTTTTTTTTTGCTGCATGAGAGGTTAGTGCTGTGAAATCATTACGATTTTCGCTTCTGAGCTCAGAGTGCCCGGGTCTGAAGTTAGCTGGGTGGGCTCGGGCAGCTTCCCCAGGCCCTAGCTTTCGCATCTGGAAGATGGGGTTCTAACAGTGTATCTTTGGTGATTGTAAGCCTTAAACGAGTTAACACCCGTGAGACACCCAGAAGAGTGCTTGGGACACAGCGAGTGACAGGAAGCGTCAGCAGCCTAAGGAGGCTGAGGGCCCCAGCCGTGTCCAGGCCGTGGCGGGGGGGGGGGGGGGGGGCACAGGCTGCCTCTGTGGCCTTGGACAAGTTAATGTCCTCTCTGTGCTTCAGTGTCTTTGATTTGCCAAGTTGGGGGGAAATAGTAGTACCTACCTCCTTGAAGTTCTTCTGTGGCACGGAAATCGAATGGCATGGGACATACAAAATGTTCGAGACACACCTGCCGTTCTACTTTTATTATTATTATTATTTTTAAAATTGTTTTTAGTCCTCGGCGTTCACAAAAAAAACTGCCACCTCTTTCCCTGGCGCTGGGAAGAGACAGCTCCTGGGGCATCTGGTTCGTCTTTGGAGGGGTCGTGTCTTTGACCCAGGGGGGTGCGGTGGTGACGTTGGCTGCCAACAGGGCGATGCGCAGGCATGTTTAAAAATGACCTCATGTCGTTTCCCAGAAAGTCTCCGAAAGACAGATGTTCCTTCCGGGCAGAATAAACGTGAGCCTCCGCGGGTCCGTCGGATGCTAGCATGTTCCTACACACCCTGGTCTTACGTCAGACATCCTAGGAGTGGCAGCTGCCATGGGGATGGTTAGGGATAACCCAGCACATTCCTTCTGGTCTGAGGTGTATATTTCATACTGGAAGTGAAAGAGAACGGCCGTGTGACTTATATTTAGACCTTTGTGACTTGTTTTCCTGTCTTACATATTCTGGTCCGTTTCCTACTTTATTTTAAAATCATCAAAAACGTGTCCACACGGCTGCTTCTTGTGAGACCTCGGGCTGTGTCCCAGAATGGAGCAGGCCTTGCTAACCGGCACTGCATAAGTCTGAGAAACTCCAGCTGACCCGGTTCCTGTATGGGAAAGGTCTCAAAATAGGTTCGGACACAAAGCCGTTGGGGAAACAGCTCGTTTGATCTCTTACCCTATTCTAAACATATAATCAACATTTCTCGGTGCGACGCCAAGTACTAATTTTACCTCGCTCGGAATGCTGGCGCTGAGCGTGGGCAGGAAAGAGGCTGACGTCAGGACGTTGGGGGGCAAGCAAGCACGCCTGCGCGGGGACCCCGCTTGGTCCCTGCTCTCCAGGGGCAGGGAGCGCGCTGACCTTGGCGCACGTGCCCGCGGGGATCCGGTGGTCCCTGGGGTGGGCCGCGGCCTCACTGTGACCCGCCAGGGCCCTTTCGCAATGCCAGCAAGGGATCTTTGGGTCTAAAAAAGCTTGTTTTGGAAGCTTTTGATAAATAGCAGAATCACTGAGAGTTGGGCAGCTTCCCCCACACCGCGGGGCCTCGGCGTTGGCCGCCCCCCTGAAGCCTTCATCAGAGAAAGCAGCGCGGGGAGGGGGGTCCCCTGGATAGGAGAGGACGCTGGGGGTCCGAGGGGGTGCCGCAGAAGCTGGGGGGAGGGGTCCCTGACTAAGGAGCATCCTGGTAAAATATGAGGAGCGGCGCCCGGGGGTGCGGGGCGGGGGATAAGGAGGCCGCGTGGCGCTGACGGCCACCGTCTGCGACCTCGACGACTGGACATTTGGGGAGATGGAGACGTCCGTGGTCCGCGTCAGGGACCACGTCGCCACTCCAGCCCCGCAGCCACCAGGGGACACTGTGGTCCCCGCGGCCCTGGGCCGCCCTGGCTGCGCCGCCTCCGGGGGGCGCTGGCCCCCCGCAGGCACTGGGGGCGCGGGGGGCGGCGCTCAGGGTCCTAAGTGGCTGCGGGTCCCCGCACCACATGTCCGGCTGCGCATCCAGCGCCCTCGGAGCCAGCCTCGTGCGCGCCCAGGGAGCCCGCGCGCAGCCTGCGCGCCACCTGTCACCACCATCCCCCCACCCCCCCACTCTGGCTTCAGAGTCGCCCCTCCCCTTCCTTGGTGCTGACCCCGTCCCCGTGGTGGGGGGAGGGGCGGGGGATGGACCAAGCTCAAGTGCTGCCGCTTTTACGGGGGACCCGGTCCCACGCGCCACGCGGTGACAGGGAGAGGCTGCTTATTTCCCCGCAGGAAACGCCAGCATCCAGGTGGGAAAGGACTGGTTTCCTGGAAGGACCTTCTAGAAAGACACCACCCCATCACACCACCACCCCTAGGAAACGAAGCCAGCTTTTTATGGAGGTACTTCCTGTTTCCTCAGTTTAAAGCATCCCCTCCCGGGGCCACAGCCTTGTCAAAAAGGACTTCAAAGGCCCCCCGGCATCCAAGTTTAGGCTCCGGGCGTTTTTTCTCAGGTCTTTGTGAGTGCGTCTAGCGGGGCACGCAGCGGCCCCCAGAACGTTCCGGGCTATTTAAGGAACACGGTTAGGACATCCTGTTTAACCGCTGCTGATGATGCTCCCGCATATCCGATCTGGACATATGTTCGTCCAGTGGCTCCGTGCTCGGGAAGGGGACACGTGCCTCGGTCAATGTCACGGGGAGGTGACAGGCACACAGAGGACGATGCTCTCACTTCTAACGGTCACTATTTAGCCTTACGGATTAAAACTCGCAAAAAATGTTAAATCTCCCGTGATATCTCCACCTGCACGATGGTGGTGATTTATCCTTCTCCGTGGCCCGGCTCGCGTCCCACACGTAGACAGTCTGGGCAGGCACAGACCATTATAACGTCCGAGTCTCAAGATCGGAGTGTCGTTTCTTAGACACAAGTGTTGCTTTTTAAAACACTCCCTTCTCCAAAGCGAAGAGCTCCAGGGAGAAAGGTAGGAAGGGCCTAGCCGTCCTCCTCACCTCCTTACACATTAGTCTGTAAGAGACTGAAAGATTCTCAGGCAGGGAGACTCGACAGAGGCCAGCTACGTGCCTTTGGGCGAATGACCATGTCTCGGAGCCTTGTTTTCTCTGCGGAGAGTGGGAGGGAAAAATTATTTATTTCCCAAACAGTTTAAAGGTCAAAACCCGTGGGAGCTGACAGGTGGGGAAGGGCCTTGCCAACCGCAAGCACACGGGGCAAGGCGGACTGCTGTGGCTTCTGATGGAGGCGGAGGAGAGGAGGCTGCAGGGGAGGACGCAGCGGGCAGAGGGACACGGGGGACGTCTGTCTGGGGGTGGGCGGGGGGAGCTGAGTAGCCGTGGCGTCAAGAAAGGTGGATAAAGCAGTCAGGAGCCACAGAGACGATCGCTAGCTTCCCAGCTAGCACCTGTGGCTCGGAGGGGTCCTGTCAATCAGGAGCTGAGAGGTGGAGCTTCCGGATGAGAACAGCCCGGGCTTTTGTGGCTGGAGAGCTGGCAACGCCCGTGGAAAGTCTTGAAGACTCTGGGAGAAGTTTCTCAAGCTCTCCATCCCTGAGTTTCCATCTGTAAATGGCCGGTGATAAGCGTAACCGTCAGCATTGAAAGGAACACTAGAAGGGATGACCTTATAAACTATACTGGGTGGTGATTACTCTCCTGCAGGACAGCGATGAGTAACCAGCTCGCTCCCTGAAGCGGGGCGCCCGGCTGTCCCGTAGCCACGCGCGCCCAGGACCGAAAGTGCCCGTGTCCCCTCGGCATGTCGCCGATGAAGCTGTGAAACTTAAATTTATTAGATGTCGACCCATGCGTCTCTAGTCTCTTTAATTGTTCCCTGTGATGAAATGGAAATACATTTAAAGCATTAAGGACAAGCACTTGCCCAGTTGTTTGAGACGCGAGTTCTACTTTTTATTTATTTATTTTTCAATGGAGCACCAGTTTTACTTAAAGAACGATGAACAGCCCAATTATTGCCATTCAGACCTGGGATTTGAATAGCAGACTATTTCATTCTCACATAGGAACCACGTGAACCTGGCATTTCAAAGCAGACGACTGATAGGATTTATCACTGTGACTAAATGGAAAACTCCCACGAGGAGTTTAGATGTTCGTTTGCTGCCACGAGCTTCCCAACGGTTAACATTTCTCTGATGAGGTCGGTGATCCTAACCGATGCGATTGGTATTCGTTGTTCAAGGAAAACAAAATAGTCTGGTTAGAATTTTGGACTTTACTGAAAACACTGACAAATCCCACGTTGTGACATTTGGAAGGTGGGGGGGGGGGGTGTCTCAATTTTTCCAGGTGAAAAGTAGAACAAACCCACGAGTGGATGCCAGACAGATACAACCCTCAGCCCCGTCCAGTGCGGTTCCTCTGGGGGCCTTGATGCCATTGCTGGCCGCTAGGTTGATGCGCTAAGGACAGCTGTCACTCGGAACCAGGGCCCCTCCAGGAAACAGTGGTCAGACACCTGAAATCCAGGTAGAACAGGGAAGGGGAGGGCGGGAGGAGGTGGAGACGGGATGGGGCGGGGCAGGAACACTCTTGCCACATCCTTCGCATCCTGGATGTCCCCATCAGGCCTCCTAGCAGGGGAAGTTATGGATAATGCAAGTTGTGGAGGAGCTGGGACAAAGGCCACCTGCACAGGTAGGTCAGAGGCAAGCCGAGAAGTCAGAGGGCTCAGCCCGGTGCTGGCTGCGGGCCCTGACGCCCAGGCCCACCGTGGGGCAGCGTCTCAGGTTCTAGAACCCCAGGCATTGCAGCCCAGGGCCCCGGCTTCCGCTTGTGTTGCTGGAGGGACCAGTCTGTGCATCAGGCACGGCATTCCCGGGCACGAGGAGTCCGGTGAGGAGCCCGGGCGTTGGCTGAGAGAGCTCCAGGCCCGCGTGTCCGCCCCACCTGGGCTGGGCAGCAGCCCAAAGCCAGGCGGCGGGTCCTGGCAGGGAGCCTGGAGCCAGACGCTGCTCCAGGACCCGCCCTGGGACTGCTGAGAGGGGAGAGGGTGGCTTTCTACTCGCGATCACTCAAGTGGATGGAGTTTCCAAGAGACCGACCGCAAGCATCCCTCCAGCTGTGACATCCGTGGCTCCTGAAGGGGCGAAGGCAGCGCCTCAAAAGACAGTCCCCAGACGCAAATACCAGAACACCCAGATCGCCTGCATCAAATGTAGATTTGGATGGGGTGGGGGTGGGATGGGGTGGGGCTCGGGCAAGTGCACCTTAAACAAAGACTCCAAGTGCTTCTGACTGCATAGGACCCCCTCCCCCACCCTCAGAAGGCTATCTTAGATGTCGAGACCCGTAGGGAGGACAGAGAGTTTTGGACCATCAGCTTTTTAGTGTTCCTCGAAAGATACTACACGAGCTGTCAGTCACTCCGAACCCGTGAGAAAAAACTGCCTTTGGGAGGGAGAGTTGCATAATGATTCCCATGCTTCTTTCTCAGTGCCATTCCTGAGTTTCCGGGGAGCGTTCCCAGCTGGGAGTCGAGTGATGTCACCTGATGTCACCTGCCTTCTTCGCCCCTACTGAGATGGGGAAGCCTCCTCATCAGGGGTGTGTGTGTGTGTGTGTGTGTTTGCTATGCTGTGTGACGTAGCTTTAAAACAACGCTCAGGTATCACCTCACCGTTTCTGGGGTCGGGGGTCCGGGCATGGCTCAGCAGGGTCTTCTGCCACACGAGGCCGTGGTCAGGGGGTCAGGGCAAAGCTGCGTTCTCATCCTGAGCCCCAGGCTCTCATGGTTGTCGGTTGGGTTCACCTCCTTACTATGTAAACCGAGAGGCCTGGCTTCCTTCTTGGGGCTGGGGGCCCCCTTCCGTTCACGGGGGTGCCCATGGCGCCCTGCCACGTGGCCTTCTCCAGAGGCCACCTGCAACGCAGCTGCGTGTCATCCAGGCGAAATCTTGCTAGCCGTGTGGCCTTGAGCAAGTCCCTGAACCTCTCTCTCTGAACCTTACTCTCCCCGTCTGTAACCTTCACCCATCTGCGATGAGACAGCCGGGCTGTCTGTCTTAAAAAGGACCAGCGGACCCGAATGGCGTCACGTGCTAAGCAAGCCTCTCCACGAGTGAGGGCCTCAGCTGGCTGCAGCTTCAGCCTCTCTGAGGAGTGGCATTGGAAACCAGTCAGTCTGGAATTTTCTGGTCTGCACTGAGGAGGTCATCTGCCTGAGAAGGCCCTCTCAAGGCAGGGGACTTTGCCTGAAATGATTGACACACGTGCCTTCCTCGTCCCGCCCACTGCCACCCATAGAACCCTCCTCCGAGCACCTTGCCCTATCCTGGATGGGACGCTGCCCGATTCTGCGATCACTCGGCTGAATTTCTGTTGCCTTCACAGTTGTGCATAATATTATCACGAACGTGGCACTTTTGTTTGCCAAAATCTGTAATATCCCCCTCTCCCAAGAATGTTAAATTAATCCTCACACTCTTCCCTGAAACAGAGAAGAGTCAGCTGTGATTTCATCTCGTTGAAGATCAGGGGAGCGAGAAAGGTGGCCGCTCGTCGGGACAATGGGACAACACGTTTCACTCCGTCTGGGCACGCCGACACATATTATTCGTGTGCCCTTTGTTTCAAGCACGCATCGGACACCGAGAGATAACAATGTTATGAGGATTGTTGTCGAACCGGAAATTTCATATTTATCCAAATGTTATCTATGGCGTAAGGTCTATGTGGTGACTTCGCTGTGCCAAGTTTTTTTTTTTTTTTAATAGTTAAGATAAAAAGCGAGCTTAGGAATGCAACGGTGACATGTAAGATCCAGAATGACTTGCAATAACTTGCAATTTAATTAGAAAAACAACGAAAGGGATCCATCAGCCTGTTCTCCTTAATTCAAGTTCACGGCGAAGGCAGCCGTCCTGTGAAGCCAGTTGTGGCCACTTAGCGGCAGCCTCTGGGGGGTGGGGGACGAGCCCCTGAGCTCAGGGCTGCACCGGGGGACGCCTCAGGGGCCAGAGACGGAACCCTCAGAATCACAGAGCTCAGAACATGCCTGTCGCCTGCACTGTCTGTCGACACTCAATGTACTCGCCTGTGATTCTTTTCTCTCGACGGTTGATGTACAAGCGTGTGAGGCATCTCCTGCTCGGGCTTATGAAGAATTACGATCCACGACCCCGAGCCGAACCCAAGGCCAGGCTCACTGGTCTCTGCAGACAAGGCAGGTAAGTCCCCCAGCTGCCGGCCCCCGGGGAAGGTTGTGTGTGGGGGGACAGTTGGTCTCACCCCCAACCCCGGGGTGAGATGGAACGCTCAGGTCCCAGACCCTCATTCAGAAGGGCACGGGGACAAATGGCGAGTCTTGGGGGCTGGTCTCCTGGGTCTGGCTCTGCCTCACGAGCCATGTGACTTTGAGGAAGGGGTTCCCGCTCCTGGGGGCCTCACGCATTCCTCCTGTGAAAGGAGTGAGACGGCCGCTCTCCAAGGGCGTCGTGACGGGACCAGGCCACAATCCAAAGGCGCTGCTGCGTTAAGCTGACATTCTTCTCTTAGAGCAGATCCAAACCCGCTACAGGAGAAGGACGCTCCTTCCCATCCCCCCGCCCAGCCTGCAGCCCCGCCCCGGGTCACCTTGGTCTTCACCTTAGTCTCACCGGCGAGCACGGCCACCATCGGACGGTGGCCCGACAGGGCGTTCATGCTCGGTTGACGCCTGCTGGGCCTGGTTCTGGGAGATGGACACAGAGTCACGGGCGAGAACGCCCCCCAGGACCCGCTCCCGTGGGGCTCTGGGTGGGGTGGGGTGGGCCGCTCCACGCAGACGGTCAGCAGGGCTGGTAAATGCTTTGAGGACCAAGAAAGCCGGTGAAGGGGGCAGGCCCCGTCTCCAGGCAGCTGCCGTTTGGCTGGGGGAGGGCCTCCCTGATGAGGTGACCCCTGAACGGGCTTCTGAATGGGGGGAGGGGGGTCCCCCACAGTCCCTGGGCGGGAGCAGTGTAGGGAGCGGACGGTGAGGGCTCAGGCCCCGAGGGATGCAAGCTCGGGGTGTTCGGGCAGCTCGGGGAGGGGGCTGCGGTGTGTGTGTGTGTGTGTGTGTGTGTGTGTGTGTGTGTGTGTGTGGCGGGGACAGTGGCGTCGTGGGGAGTCGTTACCCCTTTTCCTCCAGAGTCTGGAAGCAGGCAGGTGACCGCACACCTGGACTTGGAGCCCCACCCCCCCCAGTGGTCAGCGTGGGCTGGGCTCAGGTGTGTGGCCAGTGCAGTCTCCTCCACCTGGCTTCCAGGCTCTGTGGTGGCCGTCCGGGACATCTAGGTCACCTCACCTTCACGTCCGAGGTCAAAGTGGCATCCCAGGCTGTGGAGCCGCCCCCTCGCTGGGCTCTGAGTCGCCAGCTCCGCTCCTACCCTGGGGGTGGGGGGCCTGGGCACGGTGGCCGGAGGGCCGGGCGGGGCCTCTGCGCACCCCGTCACCCGGGCCAGTGTCCCCCAGCCCCAGGAAGCTGACGTGAATCGGCAAATAAGACGCACATGGCAGGTGGAGGGACACTGCAGGAGAAAGGAAAGCGTTCTTTTTCTTGCTTTTTGAAGAAGGGACCTGTATCTCCTGTTGCACCGGCCCCCGCTGCTCCCCGGGGCCGGGATTGGGGCGTCGCCCCCTTGGCCTGGCATCCAGCGGCCCCTCCTCACTTTAGACCCTGAAAAATGCTCTTGAGGCTTTTCCGTGGGCGCTGCTGCCCTCTGCTGGGCGGACAGACAATTTCAAAACTCAGTGGGACAGCGGTGTATTGGTTGCTGTTCCCACTCTGGGCCTCTGAAGGCCATCGCAGGATTGAGGAGCCATTTCCAAAATGAACTGCCTGGCAGGCAGGTGAGTTTTGTTTCAAAGGGAGCACTCACAACACCTCAGCTTCTCGATCTAAGGCGTAAAGCACCGCCGAAACAAACAGGCGCCATTTATACAGTCGGTGACAGGAATGGTGCCATCATGCAATGCTGCTGACTGCGTGTGAAATATATATTTTTTTATGGTTAAAAAGTTATCGGAATTCATGGGAACTTTGTCCAGGATTTAAAGAACCTAATCGGCGCAATTTTCAAGTTCTGTGTGTCTGGCGGTTTTTGCTTTGGTTGGACGTAGGCAGAATTGCCTAGAGAATATCTCTTGCATGACTGTAAGGCATCAAGAATTGAATGTTTACCCACGGAATGACTGCCGCTAAGGCAGCCTCTTTTTTGAAAATGAGGATGCAGACAGCATAGCAGAAACCACCATTGAAATCGGTGGACTTCTGTTGTCTTTACTTGTTGCACTGTGTGTGTGTGTGTGTGTGTGTGTGATTATGTAAACGAGCTTCCTTGGTGTGGTTAGCACGGCAGAGGTCCACATCTAGTTGATGCTGTGTGCTAAGCATGGTGGCACATGCTCATCCACCTTACTCATCGAAACTTCACAGCAACTTTGCAAGAGATGCCTCTTGCTTCCCACGGGGACTGGGCGCCACTGCAGCCGAACAGCTTGCCAGGGTCGTTGCTATGGTGACTGACTCCAAAGCCCCATGTCCTTCTACTGTGCAAGGTGGCTGCCTCGGGAATGACTCGAACCCTGATGAGTGTTGTAGAGAACTAAGGTCGTAAGGACGTGACAGGGTGTGTGTGTGACGCAGTGACACGTTACAGTTTCCAGATGGCAGATCGCAGTCCCAAGGAGGGGGGGTGGCCTGCCCCTAGCCAGCATTAAGCGGGGAGCTGGGCTCAGACCCAAGGCTCCTTGCATCTAGCTCAGTGTTCTTCCCGGCGCTATTACACGATGCTGGAATAACTCAGTCCAGATGCCAGGATCATCTTTCTCATTCCCACTTTCATTCCCGCCTCCTGTGTGGTGTTTGGACCATCCACTAACTACCTAGCGTGAGAGATCTAAGAGTCACGGGGTGCAGGAGTTAGGTCTATCCTGACCGCGTTCTAACTGCAAAGAGAAAGAGAAAAGAAGCTAAGCCCAGAGCCTGCTCGCTGTCACTTTAGTGTCACCCAGTGCGACCTTCCAGTCAGTCGATCCGTCAGCCAGCGTTTACGGAGCGTCTTCTACCAACATAGGAGCCAGACAACCAGAAATAAGCCACCACCAGTGGGGACGCCCAGCCAAGGGGGACGAACAAGCATACGGACAGAAGAACGTTGCAGAGGGACAGCCACCTGCTCCCACCGGTGTCACTGATGCCCTCAGCACGGTCCCGCTATTCAGCATCGTCCTCGTCCTTTCAACAAGGACACACGCAGCCTTCTGTTCCGACTTGTCCAGACGAGGGGATCACGAGGTAATCCAGAAACTGGAAACAGTAACTTTTTTTTTTTGGGAAGCAATAAAATCATTTTGGAGACGAAGGAACGGAGAAGTGAATTTACCAGAAGATGGTGGGGGATTTAAATCCCTTAGAGGAACTGGGCGGCGAACGAAAGCTTAATCTTAGCTTGGTGGTGTGAACACAAAGGAATTGGAATAGTGAGATCGGTGTGCTAATTTAATTACAAAGTTAAAGCGCAAATGAACACGGTGACCTAAACAGCGAGGATTATATCATCTTAACGCGTTTTCAATTTAAATATGTTTCCAGTTAGAAATAGGATTGGTTTTAGGGTTCCCGGATATATTATGGGAGAAAAATGAAGTAGATCTAGGAATGGTTTATATTTCTCTGTTATTCCAGAGAGATGCTGAAATTATACATTTTTCAAGTTTTAGAAAAACAGAAAATGGAGGCGATTATTAACTAAATCTCAGAATTGGGAACGACTGGTTAGGTTCGAAAGTAGTAAAAGATTCACAGAGGAAAAAATATACAAATTTATCTAATGATTTTTTTTTTTTTTACACCTACAGCACCTGGTCTTCCTAGGTGGTCTCCAATCCAAGCATTAACCAGACCCGACCCTGCTTAGCTTCCGAGATCAGACGAGATTGGGCATGTTCAGGGTGGCGTGGCCATAGACCACATTTATCTTAAAACGAGTTTCTGTAAGTAAAATTAAAAAACACCATGAAATGAGAAAACTCTCTAGCGTGGGTGATTGCAGGGATAATTACAGCAATAAGCTAACAATGATATACAATCAATTATTTCTATTAATTATAATTCACTATAAAAATTACACAAGATAATCATATGATAATTGAAATAGTATATAATTGAAATCGTCGAAATAGAATAATAGAAAAATTGATAAGAAATTCTCCAGCATCCTGATAGATAAATAGATATATTAGTTAACCGTTACTACAATAACACCGCATAGCAAATTCCCTTGAATTTGCTTACAACAAACAACAGCAATTATTTCCACACAGGCTGCTTGCTGGTCACCTTCCGACTTGATGGATTTGGGTTGGAGTGGGCTGGGTGGCTCTCTGCTTCAGGCCGCAGGTCCACTGGGCTCGGGTCCAGGATGAGTTTGGGGTGCAGGAGTGTTCCAGGCATCTCTCGTTGCTCCAAGATCAGTGATCACCAGGGCTGCTTCTCGTGGTGATGGCGGAAGAGCGAGAGATGAGCCGATGTGAACGAACGTGGCTGGAGCCTGCTGCTTGTGTCATGGCTGCTAATACATTCTTGGCCAAAGCAAGTTGTAGGGCCAAGCCAACACAAGGCCGTCCCACCCACGGGGGGAGGGGAGGTGGGCTTCATCTCAATGTTCACAGCGGGAAAAGGAAATTAACCGGCAACCCAGAAAATAGGAAACCCACCATTACCACACGTGGAAAGATGATAGACCCCTTTAGCAATGTACAAAATAGAGATTAAAACCGCATCGAGATAGCATTTGCTACTTATTAACAAAGGAAGCGTTAAAGAAATCAAATCACTCAAGAGTAACAATTCCTTCCGGTAAGAACAACATGGGGTTCAGAGGGTTTTACAGATGAGTTCAACTTAATCTTCCAGACAGAACATTCCATCCTATGTAAACGCACATTGTTCCAGAGGATTGAAGAAGTAGAAATAGTCTTAATGCATTTTACGGTATCAAAACAACAACAACAAAACCCCACTAGAATAAAGGAAAATTGCGGTTCGATCTTAACTCTTAAGCATAGCTGCAAAAATCCGAAATAAAATATTGCTAAACAGAATCTAACAGGGTGTAAACGAGATGGCACGCCATGACGAATGCCCCCAAATAGCATGGCTTACATGAAAGAGAAGTCGGTAGCATGGCTTGTCCAGACTAGAGGGACAGCTCTGCTCCAACAGGGCACTCAGAGACCTGGGCTACTTCCTCTCTGTCGCTAGGTTTTTCCTGAGACCCCCTATATGCCCCTGAGCGAGCCAAGCTGGGCCCCCGCTGCCACCCCCGCATGAGCAGAGTGGGAGGCAGAGCTGAGATTGGGGGGAGCAGTGTTTAAGTGGGAGCTGCCGAGAAGCCGTGCCATCACCCCCGGGGCGGATAGAATATGTCACCAGGCAGGCGGCCGTGTGCCCAGGAGGACGCATGGATCTTTTTGGAGATAATTGGCGACCTGCCACAGCAGGACGAACTATAATGAGATGTGCAATAAGAGCTTATTGGAGGATACGAACACACACCCCCCGAAATGGAACGATATTCGCGTTTTTGGAGAGGGATACTCTGTATCGTCATGTTGTTTATTCTCTCCAAAGTGGAATGGGATTTTCATTGGAATAGACAAGCTGGTTCTAAAATTTACACGGAAGAAAAAAAGGTCGAGAATAGTCAGGAAACCCGAGGTAGGTGGACTCGCTCTAGCCTGGGGAAAGGCCCATGCTAAGTGTTTTTGCATCCGTGCATTGGGTGTTGGAGGGTAGCACTAGGGATAGACAGACGGACCAGCAGAAGAAAACGAGGGTTCAAAAAGAAGTCTGCACCGATTTATATTCCTATCATCAATACGAGAAAAGCAATTTTACCTTTCTTTTAATCTTCTTGAAGAGAGTTGCAAATTCGATCAATATAAATAGTACCCAATGTCCTTCCTTTGCCTTTATCATGTTTTTACATAAAACGTTGAAAAATACGAAAGAATATATGTTACATGGAGGTACGTTATTAAACAGAAAAGTACATGTGCACCCCCACCCCGGCCAGCAACCTGCATCCATCAGTGAAGTCCTGCCATATCCCCCTTCCCTGCTCCTCACGTCACCCCCAAGGTAACCTGTACCCTGATTTTACATCCGTCAGTAGCTCATCTTTCTTTTAAAACAATGTTATCGCGTACGTACGTATAACAACAATGCATTCGTGACTTTGCTTCTTAGCTTTATAAAAACGGCATCATGGGTTATAATTGCCTGGGGGAAGTTATATAGGTCTAGGGACAGACATTGTGATTTTTGTGTCATTTGTATCATTTGAGCAGTCTCTCAGATGGGAGTAAAAACCGACCTTCGGGACAAATACAAAAGTGGAGGCAAAACCCGGTCGCCCAGTTGGCTCCGAGACCTTTTAGAATATTAACTGCCGAACTCTCAACCGTAATCGGATCTCAGAAGGAAGAAAGGTCTCGAAATTCTGGGACGTCAGAGCCCAGTGTAGATGAGGGGCGGGAGTCAAGACCCAGAGCAGCAAGGAGCCAGCCATGCGCCCTCCACTGGGACGGGGCGGTGCTGGTGGCACCCAGGAGCTGCAGCCAGCACCCCCGAGAGACATGGACGGCGAAGGCAGCCCCCGGCGACACGGCCTCGGGCCTGAGGGGCCGCCTTTGCGACTCGTGGTCCCTGCTTCCTGGAGCCTGGAGCCAGGCTGGTTTGTCGCAGAAAAGCGAGGGGCGAGGAGCATCGGGGAGGCCTGGGGCCTCCAGTGGGGGGACCCGGGGCTTCCAACGGGGGGACCAGGCTCATGGGCAGCATGCCCTTATGTTCAGTGGGGTCCACCCCGCAGGGCCTGGGTGGTGTCATCAGGATGGGGAGGTGTGGCTGTGTCACCGGCTGGGTGTGGGAGGGGTGTCCATACATGTCACCCAAACCTTACCCAGGACCAGACCAAAACGCTTGTCAAGCCTGAGCTCACTGGGCCTGGGGAAGGCGCAGGGAGGACCCCCCAAGCCTTGTCGCAATGGGTGCTCTTGCGATGAAAACCATCATCCCTTTGCTGCTTCGATGATTTGGATTATTGGTTCCAATTTTTAAAATTGTAAGAGATCCGTGACGTGAAACTGGCCATCTTAACCCTTTCAAACCGTGCAGTTCTGTGGTGTTAACGACACGGTTGACCCTTGAGCAGTGCGGGGTTCGGGGCACCGTGTGTGACTTCTGGCTCCTCAGAAAGGTAACCGCTCACAGCCTTGTGTCGACTGGAAGCCCTCCCGATCGCAGGAGGTGGATTAACACACATCATCTGTGTTATATGCATTATGTGCTATGTTATATAATAAAGTAAGTGAGACAAAAGAAAAATATCATTAAGAAAATGATAAGAAAAACTACTTCTGCAGTATTGACTGGAAAAAAATGTGTGTGTGAGTGTTCGGGGGTGACTGTATTCACCCTGCTGTGTGACTGTCACCACCATCCATCTTCGAAACTCTCTTTATCTTGCAAAACTGAAAAACCGTCCCTTTTAAGCTACTCCCGTTTCCAACCCCGCCAGACCCTGGCGACCAGCGTCCCACGCTCCGTAGTCCGAACGTGACGACCCCGTGTCGGTCGTAAAAGTGGGATCACGCGGTGTCTGTCCTTTGTGACGGGTTCATTTCACTGACAACGTCCTCGGGGTTCATCTGCGTCATCGCAAGTGTTTCCCCAAAATTCAGGTGTCGAAACCTACCCCCCAAGGTGACGGTGCTAGGAGGCGGGGCCTTTGGGAGGTGATGAGGTGATGAGGGTGGAGCCCCCAGGAACGGGATCGCACCCCGATAAAGGGGCCCCAGCGAGCTCTGTCACCCTTCCGTCCTGAGAGCTTACAGTGAAGGAACAGCTGTGTGGGAAGCTGGCTCTCCCCGGTGACACACCGGCTCTGTCGACACCCTGACCTTGGACGTGCAGCCTCCAGAACTGTGAGCAGTGCGTGTCTGCTGTTTACAAGCCACCAGTGGATGGTGTTTTGTTCAGAACAGCCACATGGGCCAGGTCACCGGTCTTCTGCCGAGTGTCACACATGGCTTGCAAATGACGCTCTCCCCTTTCTTCCTCTGCCTTTTCCCACGGGCGACTTCGGCCACTTGGAACTTCCTAGGCAGATGCCTCTGGCCTCGTAGGCACCCCTCAGCCTGGGACGGCAACGGGGGACGCCCCCGAGGCTTACTCCAGAAGATGCTTTGATGCCGGGTACCACATCTCCTTGGCTGCCCTCGAAGCATCGCTCTGATGGACTTCCTGCCAGCGGGGACTCAGGTGGACAGTGTCCCCCTCCCAAGGATGCTGCTAGAGTAACCCTGTGTTTCTGCCTCGGGGTCTTTTCTAAAGCCCTGGGCGCCTGGAAGTGTGAGGGGATTAAAGTCCCAAGGCCGTTCAGGCCACAGAGCCAGGAGCCAGGGGGGCGCTGCTCGGCCCCGCCTGGCAGATGACCAGTCGAGGAAGACGCGTAAGCTTCTCAAGGACCCTGGCAGCGACTTTGATGACTTTATGCTGACTTTTCATTCTTCCCCGTCTCAGTGTTTCAATCACTCCTGCTTTCTGAGCCCACCTACCAAAATAATCTCCCCTCATCCAAGTCCTGTCACGTTCTGCTTGGGCGGGGGGCCTAGATTAAGATACTTGCCGATTTTTAAAAAAATATATATATATAAATAGAAAAATATAAAAAATATAATATAGATAAAAAATATATATATATCTTGTTTGCAAAAGAACATTCTACACTTCTTGTTATAGTTTCTGAATATGAGCGTAACCAAATGGTGCAGTGGGACTTGTCACAGAATCACTGCTGGGAGAGCAGGTGACGGTGTCAGTTTGGGACCTCTGACAGGCAGGTGCCAAGACGGATCAGATGCACGGAAGGTATGCGGATAAAGCACCTGCGCAGGGCCGTGCAGGAGGGAGGGGCGGTCGGCAGGGGGCGATACTGAGCTGACACCTGCGAACGCAGAGGGACAGGAGAGCTCAGGGTGGCGGTGCTTTCCGGAACCAACACGGGCCCATCAGAGGAAGTGGCTCAGCCGGGGACAGCGGGGGGACGTGTGGCCTCACGAAATTGCCCTGCTGGATCCAAAGGTGTGACAGCTGGGGCCTGTCAGTCGGTCACACCCTTGAGAGTCGAGTGGCATCTCTCAGTGGCTGTCACAGACGGAGGTGTCTCCACACTTTAAATAGAGGCGACGGGCCATCTTTGTGCGGTTTACACACAAAGTGAGGGTTCTGCTGCTTTTGGCCCAGGTTTTAGGGGAGGGGAGAGGGTCCGCCAGAAGGCAGGGGTGCAGGGGACCGGATGTTTTAAAACCGGACTGTTGATTAACTCCTGAAAGTGACGGGGACAGCTATGGAATCTGCCCCCAGATTCTTCCAGCGAGAAGGAAGAGCCGATGGGATAATTTTAAAAGGCCGCGGTGTGGACAAAAGGTGCTGTTTCATGGCTTCCCCCGGTGGTCCAGCCCGTTTAAAAAATGAACCCAGATAAAATAGTGCTTAGGCTCGTAGCTGGGGGAGAGCGACACCCCCACTTAAAACACCGACATGGGGCAAGGCCCAGCTCCCCAGGGGCCAGCGGGCCGGGCAGCGCTTCAGGGCTGGAAGGGCGCTCCAGGGGTCAGTAAAATATGTTCTCATTGGGGCGGGCAAGGCCGGGGAGCGCCCAGGGCCCCCAGCATCGCTGGGCGCAGCTGGTGCTTCGTAAACACAGACAGGAGTTCGATTCTGGGGAGAGGCGCCCGCCTTTCCCGCACGCCCTTCCCGGGGGCGCCTCTGGGCTCCTGGGAGTCGGGGTGCTCCCGTGCTCCCAAGGGGGCCGCTGCTGAACCCCAGTCCCTCCCGGCGCGCGCCCGATTCGGCGTGGACCCCATCCCGTCCCGAGAAGACACGGCGGGGCGCACGGCAGGTCACACGGCAGGGGGCAGGGCAGGTCGCAGGTCACACGGGGGGTCACACCGGGGGTCGCACGGCGGGGGCGCGGGGCGGTAGGAGGTTTGGGGGCGCGGCGCCCCGGTGCGGGGCGGGGGCGGCGCCTGCACTGCGCCCGGCGCCCGGCAGGGGGCGCGGCAGGTCACACGGGGGGTCACACCGGGGGTCGCACGGCGGGGTCGCGGGGCGGTGGGAGGTTTGGGGGCGCGGCGCCCCCATGCGGGGCGGGAGCGGGGCGGGGGGCGGCGCCTGCACTGCGCCCGGCGCCCGGCAGGGGGCGCGACAGATCACACGGGGGTCGCACGGTGGGTCGCACGGAGGGTCGCGGGGCGGTGGGAGGTTTGGGGACGCGGCGCCCCCATGCGGGGCGGGAGCGGGAGCGGGAGCGGGGCGGGGGGCGGCGCCTGCACTGCGCCCGGCGCCCGGCAGGGGGCGCGGCAGGTCACACGGGGGGTCACACCGGGGGTCGCACGGAGGGTCGCGGGGCGGTGGGAGGTTTGGGGGCGCGGCGCCCCCGTGCGGGGCGGGAGCGGGAGCGGGGCGGGGGCGGCGCCTGCACTGCGCCCGGCGCCCGGCAGGGGGCGCTGCGGCGGCGGCCGCGGGCGGGAGGCGGGAGGCGGCGCGGGGCCGGCGCGTGTGCGTCTCCGCTGTCGCTGTCGCTGTCGCTGTCACCGCGGACCGCGCGGCGCGTCCGGCTCGGGCTCGGGCTCGGCCGCCGCGCGCCCTCCTTTGTCCCGCGGCCAGCGCCCCGCGCGCCCCCCGCACGGCGCCCCGCGCGCGGCCCCGGGAGCGGCGCGGGGGCGGCATCGGCACCGGGCACCGGGCACCGGGCGCGGCCCGGGGTGGGGGCGGCGCGCGCCCCACCTGCGCCGCCTGGGCCGGCGCCCCCCGCAAGTTTGTCGCCGCCCTCTGCGGTCACCCCCGCGGCCGCTCCGGGGCGCCCAGACCCGGCGCCGGGGACGCAAGTCGGGCCGGGCGCGGAGCGGCGAGCGCGTCGGAGCCCGGTCCCGGGTGAGGGTCCATCGGGCGCTGGTGGCTTCGTGGTGGCTTCGGGGACACCGGTCCCGGCTCGCTCCCCTCGGTGAGTGCACGCCCCGCACGGCCCCGCGGGCCAGGCCCGCGCCACGCGCGGCAGGTGCGGGGCTGGGGACCCGCGGCGCGCGCTCGGCTCTCCTGTCGCCTCGGTGCTCGTCCTGGCCTGCGCTCCCCGCACCTCCGCCCGCTGCCACCAGGCAACCATCCTCGTCCTGGAAGGGGTGGCGGGGTGAGGGTGGGGCGTTACCCCAGGCCCCCGCCTCCAGCGCGTCCTCCGCCGTCGCTGGTGTCCGTGTCTCATCTCCTCCGAGCTGTGCACGGTCCAGCAGCGACGCGGTTTGGCACACGCATCCCCCCCACCCCCACACTCGGAGCCTGAGCACAGAAGGGCTCTCAGGCGCACGAGTGACAGTACTACCGTGCTATTTTAAATACAAACATGAAGGAAGTACTCTTGGCCGGGCACCCGAGGGGCCTGGACTCTCTGTTACGTAAGGGCTTTCGGAAAAATATCTCTCTGCTCACTGCAAAGTTGTGAACGCGACAGCACAGCATGGAAGGCGGGAGGTCGAAGTTAACTGAGGACCCTCATCCCTGCCTCGAACCCAAACTTTGCTGGCAGATAAGCACACTCTTGGCTCGAGACGCTCTTTAAGGTGACACAGGCTCCTTTCTTTGCACTTCAGAATTAGGTTGGATCGCGAAACACGGAAAAATACAATAGGGGTTGTTGGAAAGTCTGCTGAAAACTTGGTGAAAATTCTTTGCTGTTTATCAGGAGCGATGAAAAGAATCCCAGAGATACATACCCTTTATGGATTTCAAACTATAGGATGATTTTTACTTTTATGGTGGATGGACACTCAGTGATTATGAGCTGCCGGTTATGAAAGATCTAGCCCTCCAACCCCCTGTCATGTTTATGGTTATTATTATTATTATTATTATTATTATTATTTTAGGTAAAAAGACAAAAATAGAAAGCATCAGATATAGTGATGACAGGCACCCCTTTTGTGCCTTCCCCACCCCAATATTTTGTTCTAATTGGTTTTGTTCTAATTGGTGCTGTGGTATTTATATATAGCGTTGGAAGTTCTGTTGATAATTCTAATATGCAGTCAGGGGTGAGACCTCTTGGCTGGCACTGTTTTGTTTTGTTTTGTTTTGTTTTGTTTTGTTTTGTTTTAATTTGTCACCTTGTAGCCCCAGGTGTGGCCACAGTGGTTTAAGGTAAGTAAAAAAAATAAGTGATTAGAAATATGGGGAGAGAAGAATGGCATTGGAAAGGACATGTGTGGAAGAATGATAGCGTGGATTGTGTCTGAGTATCTTGCTTGCTTTTATAAAAAGCAAGCAAAGGACAGCGGATGATGTGACCTACATTTTCACGCAGACGACATCGGGTCACCCTACGTGGGGCATTTCTTTGCGCGGAGGTGACAGGGAAGTCGGGTGCCAGTGTCAGGCTCTTTCTTTACGTTGTTTACATGAAAAGATAAGCAAGTCTCATCCAAGGTGATTTTCTCCCTTAAATGAAAAGCTTCTGTTTACAGAGACTCGTCCGTTCGGTGCAGAAAGCCGGGACTATTTGTAAGGTTGGGAGTAAACCCGGGCTGCCGAATCCGTGTTTTTCTGTCCACCTTTTGCAATTCCCCAGACGCCCGTCTGGGGCAGACCTTATGGATGGTTTCGGAAGGCTTATGTAAGAACTCCGACCATGCTGCTTGGACCCGGCGGGTCAAACGGGCTGTTTGGGCTGTTACATAATGGACACAGTACTAGATTGTTGAAGGCTGGTTTGGGAAGCGGGAGGGGGCGCACGAACCCGGCCCAGCCCACACACATTTATAATGAATCGCCACCGCCACGTTAGAGGGAGCAGCAGGGATGGAGGTTTGTGAACGAGCGATGAGAATAGTGTCCGGAGGACAGATGTGTGTAAGACAGCGATGCTCAGCGGGTCCCTCCCGGTTTCGTGGCTGTGGCAGAAACCGCATCTCCCCGCAGAGGCAGATGCAGATGCTCCGGGATCTTAAGCCTCAGGGTGTCTCCCGCGGGTGGCCCCCGAGCCCCTGGGAGCGCTGCGTGCCTGCGGCCATTCCCAAGTTCGCATTTGACAAGAACGAAATCCGGGCGGGCGCTATCCGTGATGCACCTGCTGAGAAAATGCAGATTCTCCTGCCTCAGGGCTCCTGGGACCAGGGGGCCGCCCGGAGGGCCAGCTCTCTGCCTCGTGACTGCACAGCAATGGGGACTCTTCGGGAGTGAGAGTGATGGGGAGGCGGAGAAGGGCTGAGTGGAATGGGGAAGGGAGGAGAGTGGGCTAACGCTCGTCCCCGTGTCCCAGGCGGCTGCCAAGGGGACAGGAAGAGGAACGTACCCAAAGATGCTTCGTTAACGAAAAGTCAACGGGAATAGGTCGCACGGGCTCCATGGGGATGGTCCTCAGCTGCTGTCTCTGATCGATAGGGACGCGAAGCAGCCAGCGAACTCAGGCCTGGAAGACACCTCTTGGGGAGCAAATGCGGGTCGGGTCGGGAGGGACGAGGATGAGCAGCAGGAGGTCACGTGTGTCTTCCCCGGCGGTCCCCTCGGCCTGTAGGAAAGGGGCCGGCAGAGGCGTTCCGTGTCACCGTGCCGTCCCCTAGGGACAGCGAGGACGGTGACGAGCATCGGGTGTGCCGTGGGAGGCACTCTGCTCTTCCTTGGAGGATGTCAGAGCGTCACGAACCCCAGGGCAACTTCTAGGGCGAAACCGAGCTGAGAGAACCCCACAGCCGGATGGCGAGTGCGGGGAGTTAGGGCGTGAGGACGGGAGCTGGCCGTTGGCTCTCGTTTGCCCAGATGGCTGGCTGCCCCGCATCCGACAACGGGAAACCCAGTCGTGGCCCGGCAGCGGGGTGTCAGGGGTCCCCCCCCCCGGCGGGAGAGGGGAGACACTGACGGGGCCTGACGGGAGGCATCGGGGGCAGGGCTGTGGGACACGGTGCGTGGGGAGCGGGCTGCTTCTTCAAGCCGTCGCCAGAGCCACGTGTGCCCGTCACACGCCAAAGGAGGAATCTTCCGTGTAGACGAAGGTCCCGCGGCTTGTTTGCCGGCCGTAGGAGCGTCACGGGCAGGTGGCATTGGGAAGGCGGCGTGTCAGGAGCCTGGCGTTCTTGCCTCCCCTCTGTGTGGTCTCACTCTGCAGGCGTCCCGCCCACGCCCTTCCACGTGTGTGTGGGACACGGGGACTGAAGCTTCTTCCCGGGGACTTCGTACTCTAGTTTCCTGTCCTAATTGGTCGTCGTTCTTTCTGTGACACTTATCGCGTGTGGGACATAACGTCTTAGTCCTTGGCCACTGCTGTGTCCTCAGTGGGTCATATACGTCATGCACGTCATGCACGTCGGTGATGGTGGACCATCTCCGTCTGTCCCAGCTGCTGTGGCAGAATGTGACCAATGGGTGGCCTGTAAGCAGCAGACATGTTACTGTCACCGCTTTGGACGCTGGGTCGGGCGGGGGTCTCGGCGCCCACAGGTTCGGTGTTTGGCGAGGGCCTGCTTCCTGGCTGATGTAAATCCTACCAGTAATTACGTTCAATGTAAATGCACTAAATACTCCCATGAAAAGGCAGAGATTGGCAGAAGGAATTAAGTGAGCATGATCCGACTATATGCTCTTTACAGCAGACCCACTTTCTATTCAAACACAAATAGTAGAGAGCAAGATATACCACGCGAACAGTAACCAAAAGCATCGGGAGTGGCTGTCCAAATATCGGACACAACAGATTTGACGTGAACAGCTATTACAAGAGGTCAAGGAGGTCAGTATATCTAGGAAAAGAGGGGTCGATCTAGTAGGAAGACGTACCAATTAGAAACACATGTGCATCTGACAACAGATCCCCAAAACAGATGAAGCAAAACACACACAGAATTGAAGGGAGACTTAGAAAATTCAACAACAATAATTGGAGATGTCAACATTCTGCTTTCAATAATGGGTTGAAACCAGGCAGGAGTCCAACTCGATCAACAGGGCGATAGAATGAATGAGAAACATGATAAACCGACTGGAACTAACAGATAGCTAAAGAACACTCTCCCCAAATAGAGCAGAATATATGTTGTTCTCAAGTACACGTGGAAAACTCTTCAGAATAGAATATATCTGGCCACTGAATATATATGAGGCCACAGGACAAGTTTTAGTGAATTTAAAAGCATCGAAATCATGCAAGTATGTTTTCTGATGTTAGAAGAAGAAGAATCTCAAGTCGGTAACCTCACCTTTCAGCATAAGAGAGTTAGAAAAAGAAGAGCAAAGTCGCAAGGAGGAAGCTGTAAACGGCAGTTAACGGAGACAGGGTGGGACAAAAGAGTGCTGAAGGGACTCCTGAGCTCTGCCGGGTGCCAGGGGCACCCCATTTACCATGTTTCGGGGACAGCGAGCAGACGCTGGCAATGGCGAAGACCCTACCCACTGCCACTGCTCAGAAAAATGCTGAGTGATTGGCAGTTTTTTTCAGATCTGTTTCTTAATCACTGGGTTTCCAGATCCTGTCCGCTGTTTGGGAAAAGATCGAACGTGTTATTTGTGTAGGTAGAAATGGTTGGATATCAGCAGTTTTCTGTGACCCGAGCTAATAGTCTTAGGCGTCTGTGGTATCCAGCTACAGTGGCATTCCGGAGGAAAATCTGTCTTTTCTGTCACCTGACGGCTAACCTTCTCGCTGGACGATTCCGAGAGGAAGGAGCTTTTTGCTGATGTGTTGTGAAACACAGTTCTATTAAGGATTTAATTAGCATCGAGGTGGTTAATACTGTAGAATGCATGGTTCTTCTGGTTTTTAGCATCTTCTGAATTAGCAGAAAGTAAGCACAACAGTGTCGATTTGGTGCAATTTAGGAAAATTGAGATCT
Organism: Macroglossus sobrinus; assembly: GCA_004027375.1. Classification (NCBI taxonomy): domain Eukaryota; kingdom Metazoa; phylum Chordata; class Mammalia; order Chiroptera; family Pteropodidae; genus Macroglossus; species Macroglossus sobrinus. Next base: position 10,231 of record PVKZ01006565.1, on the reverse strand, counting down.
ATAGCGTGGACGTGATTGCTCACGTACCAGAGGTGTTCTGTCAAAAGCCACGTCTTATGTCCTTACAGTGCTTCGTTTATGTGGTGTATTTAAGAGTCAGGTTTCAGATCTTTAACGACTTGAGGGATTCAGATAGAAAGAAAACTGAAGGCATGTAATCAATCCATCGGGGATTGATGTGGAAATAAGATTAAGTATCTCTAAGAGCCTAGACAGAAAAACAGCGAGTTTACGAAACCACTCCGATTCAGAAGAGTTTATTCGCGGGACAATTACTGTTTAGATTCAAGAATTCCTGAACTAAGTTTAATTTCCTAAGTATTATAATGAAAGGACTGTTTACACTTTCTCGAATCTTCCTTTTTTTTCCCCTCCTAAATTTTCCTGTGTCTTTTTTCTTTTTAAGGTTTCCACAGCTGGATTGTCAACGAGGGCAAATTGTCACCCATGGCAGTGGAGCTGGTTTTCTGGGGATCGAGGTGAGTTACGTGGACTCCTGTTGGAGTCATTATTCCATTTCACCTGGGTCCGTAATTTCCTCTTAAAGGTCGTGCCACACTTTCCGACGCTCCAAGTACACGGCTGGTGAGAACTTCTTGTAAATATTCGTAACGAGACAAGCAAATTAAAAGGAATTGTCATACGAGAGCCTAATTTCATTATGCTTTTTTTTTTTTTAATCTGAGGAACATAGTCAGACATGGAAACTCAAGTTCAAGTTCAAGTTTTGTGAAGGGTGTTAAATTGCTGGAGCGCGTCTGTAAGGGACATGCCTTTCGTAGCGGTCATTAGCCTTCTACTGCGACAGAAGGTGATCGCGATCCCGTTAGCGTGTGTGCAGAGTGATGCTGATTGACAGAAGCAGGACGAGGGGATATGGCAGGATTTTGGGGGGTCGTTTCGAGTAGAGCATGTGCTTGATAACAAGTTATCGAGAGGACAACCCTAGATCTCAGTGTGGGGAAGGAGACAAGGCAGGGTAAGCCGAGTTCACTAAACAAAGAGTCTAATTAAACGGAGAAGCTTCCGTGAACGGCCGGCACCCCAGAAAGTTTTAGACACTCGAGGGGAGCTTTCTGGCGGCTGCTGCCAGCCCAGATGGCGTTTTGTGGAAATCAGACGAAGTCACCCCTTTCCACAAGACACTCGACCCCCGTCCGGTGCAAAACTGTTCGATGACACTGATTTTCAGAGCCACACGCTTTATTGCCGTGTGCTGGGAAATTGCAGTTTCAATAAATTACCCATCTATCAAGCATCAACGTTGTCATAGAAACGCAGTTTTTAAAGTAGAGATGCTAATGGTGTAGCCGGCGCCTCCCTCCGTGCGGTGGCTTCGCAAGGTCACGGCCCGGACAGCTGCGAGGCTGGCCCTGCTTCCTTGGGACTCAGACCATGAGGAGGGGACACTGGGGACAGAGGACAGGAATCGGAGCGTGGGGCCTGGCTTTGATCGGACGCTCGGGTTGTGGGAAAGAAGCTTATCGGAGAGCACACAGCGCCGGCAGGTTTGGGGGCCGGAGCGGGGAGGGAGCCCGACTCTCAGGGGTAAAGGTCGGGAAAGGGGACCTGAACCGTGTTTTAAAGCAAGTGTGTGACCGAGTTCCTGCAAGCTGGTGACGTGGGTATTTCAGGATCCCACACGGCCAAGAGCCACCTTGTTCTGTGAGTCACCAAGCCTCTCTCGTTCTCAGACTATTTAAACTTCGTAATTAATTTTCTGATGAGACGACGACGGTTATTGTTAATGGCTAGATATTGATTGACAAAGGCAGAGCCGGAGATACGTAGCCAAGGCTGGGGCCGGAGACGGGGCTGTGGGCGGGGAACGACGTGGCTGCCGTGTCATTGAGGGGAAGAGAGAAGAAATTGGGGTGCAGCGGGGTGCGGTGGGGTCGTGGCCGGAGGCAGTGGCGGTCGCAGGGGCGGTCAGGGTGGTGGCAGCGGCCGCCGCAATGCGGGAGAGTTGTCGGAAGGGAGGGATGGGAGACGGAGAGGATGCTGGGCCATGGACGCCAGGCCACGGGCGCCAGCCACAGACACCGGGCCATGGGTGCCAGGCCACAGACACCGGGCCACGGGTGCCAGGCCACAGGCGCCAGGCCACGGGCTCCAGGCCACAGACGCCGGGCCACGGGCGCCGGGCCATGGGCGCCGGGCCATGGGTGCTGGGCCACGAACGCTGAGCCACGGATGCCAGGTCACAGACACAGCATTCATGGCCGGGGCAAAGCTCTTGTTTCCTTGGGAGCCGATGACAGGAGGGTGAGAAGGGGATCCCAGGGGCTCCTCGCCGAGCTGGTTTTCCTGTTGCACCGTTTATCCACCCTTCACCCCTGGTGGGTGTCCCCTACCGGCAGGAGTGGGGACAACGAGACCTTAGAGGGGAGTCGTGTTTGCAGAGAACACTGGTGTTTCTTCCCCAGCACCCTGCTCGCGGCCCACGTTGTGTGTGTGTGCGTGCATGTGTGCACGTCTGTGCGCGCATATATGCATGTGTGTGCATGTGTGTGTATGTGTGTCCGTGTGCACATGTGTGGCGTGCATGCATGCATGCACGTGCATGCACATGTGTGCTTGCATGTGCATGTGTGGCGTGCACACACATGTGCGTATGTGCGCATACGTGTCCATGCGTGCATATGTATGTGTGTGCTTGTGCGTGCATGTGTGGCGTGTGCGCATGTGCGTCCATGTGTGCATGTGTGTGCATGTATGTGTATATGTGCACGTATGTGCACATGTGTGCACACATGGACATGCGAGTGCACATGTGTGCATGTGTGCCCATGTGTGCACGTGTGTGCACATGTATGTGTGTGTGCGTGTGTGCATGTGCGTGCGTTTGTGTGTGTGTGTTGGGGTTGATACTCCGGACACAGAAGCAGAGGAACACGTGATCACTTACGAGGACGCTCCTGTGACTTAAGGGAAAAGGCCCTGGAGTTATTTCCATCTGAGCCCCCCCCGCCACCTCCCCCGTCACATACGCGATCTATGTTTTGAAGAAAGAAATGATGTGACTTTTTCTTTACCATGTTGAAGGGGCGAGAAAAAGGGGAACGAGAATTGAGGCAGCTTCTGTGTGTCTTCCCCCCCCCCACGGGTAATCTCTTAGCTTCCGGTTTCCCTCCGTTTGCGTGTTCTGTCTGATTTTTTGTTTTCTTTGCCTTCGGGACACCAGGGCAAGAGTGAGAATACGAAGACGTTTTGCGTCTAATATTTGACAACTGTGACGCCGAGCTAATGATTCTGCGTCCCATTTCTTTCTTTTCAGGGGGCAGCGTATTTGCTGCTAGGAAATGTTTGTGACAACACCAGCGTTAGGAACGTTCAAACGAGACAGAACGTAATTTAACGACAGCTTAGCGTCCTCGTCACTAGCCGTCGTAATTTCTGGCTTGAACTATTTTGTCGGGATGGGATCCAGATAATCGTCTCGGTTGTTTTTAGCCGGAGAGCCTTTCCGTTGACTCCGGAAACACGTGTGACTCGGCAGCGAGGCAGATGTGGGCACCAAGAGTAGCTTTCCGGAAGGGACGTTAGGGCCTGTCTGGTGGCGGCTGTCGGTGTGCAGTGTCGCGTACGTAGTGTGTGCCTAGAGGATCGTGACGACCTCACAGAGTGTCCGTGCCCATCACACCCGCCAGGTGGGGGCGGGAGGGTTTATCCGATGCCTGCCATGCCGTATTTACTGTGCTAGGCGCGCAATTTGGTGTTTGTTTTCCAAGAAATGTACAATCTGTTGGCACGGCTCAGTGTGTGAACAGTGGTTTCAAGGAACGTTACAGGGGGAGTACGGAATGGGGGGCTCCCCCTTCCCGGGGAGCTCGCCGTCGGCATGTTGGGGGGACGGTCAGTATTGGTTCGATATCGGTGTTTTATATCTACAATGCTGTATGACAACGATTGCTGTGCTGAACATAATTTTAGCTACTATAAGGACTACGATAGTCCAAAGAAAGAAATAATACGTGGTCAATGGCATCTAGTTCGGCAGGATAAGAGACTCACGGTCTGGAATTATTTCCAATAAAAGGGTGTGTGTGTGTGTGTGTGTGTGTGTGTGTGTGTGTGTGTGTGTGTGATTGTTGAGTTTCAAACACAATTAAATCAGAAGAGAGACTTCCAGTAAGATGCCTTATGAATGACCATTCCACAGCACCCCAGCCACTCCTGCCCCAGCCGTCCGTCTGCTGTCCGTGACAGTATTTGTGGCCGGAATGCTCTAGATCTCAGGATAGTGACTTTTCCGTCCTCCCAGGGGGCATCTGGGGACATCTGGAGACATTTCTGGTCTCCACAGCTGGGGAGGGGCTCTTGACACTTGATGGGTGGGGGCCAGGATTACCACTCATCATTCTATAAGGCACAGGACAGCCCCCCACAAAGCATTATCTGACCCAAAATGCCAGTCGTGCCACACAGGTGAGTAACCCCGGTCTGGACAAATAGCCTGTTTCGCTCACATTCACTAGAAAAGTTTACGAGCCCCCAATTCAACTGTGACCATAAAGATCTTTTGAAAAAAGCTGATTTTGAGCATAGAGGGGTTGGGGTGCAGGTGACAGCAGTGAGTTTTCACTGTTACCTTTTTATTTTAGTTTGGCTTTTGCTGCATGCCTTTTTTTTTTTTTTAAATAAGCTTGTTTTTGTGAATGAATCTGATTTGATTGTCGCTGGGCGTGTTTTGGAGGACACTGTGGATGTGTTTCTGGTGTCCCGCACAGGCCCTGTAACGTAGCTCACAGCGTGTATTTGCTGGCCGGATGCGTGAACGCACGCGTGCAGGTGCTTCTGCAGATGGTAGCGTTTCCTTGTCTTCCGAGTACTCACCCCTTTGGGGCTTCCGTACTTAGCTAAATGGGAAACGTGCTGCCAGGGTTGATGAAAGGCATTGCAAAGGGCAGAGAGAGCGTGTGAGGTCCGCGAAAATCGGGCACCTGGCCTCTCCGGGAGGGAGAAGCTGGAGAGCCGTGGACTCGTGACGTCAGCTTGTTTGGAAAGCTGAGCAAGCGAAGCCACGGACGGCAGAAGTTCACAGAGCCACAGAGGAACACGGTCCGAGCAAACAGCTGCGCCAGACGGCAAGCTCAGCACCAACCTGGACCAGGAAAACGAGCGGGCTCAACGCAGGCCCCAAACGGAGGGCGAGACGCAGCTCAACCCTGGACACAGCTGGCGGGAGGAGGGCGACCCGGCCAGCACCTGGCTCCTGGCATCTGCACCCCGCCGTTTCCGCTCCCGGAGCCCGCACCCTGCTGTCCCTGCACCCCACTGTCTCTGCTCCTGCACCCTGCCATCTCTGCACCCCACTGTCTCTGCCGGTTCCGGTGGGAAAGTCCCTTCTCGCTTCCCTTCTCGCCCTGCTTGTCCTCCCGGTGGGCCTCGCGCTGCCTCCCGTGGGCTTCTGTGCAGAAGGTCCTTCTCTCTCTCTCTCTCTCTCTCTCTCTCTCTCTGCTTCTGAGGAATTTTTAAAAAATATATATAAGGTTCAGCTCGAGTCCTGTGCCCTTCGTGAAACCCTTTCCTAAGTTTCTCCGCATCAGAAATCTTAGACCCTCTGAGGCTTTCCTCCCAGAATTCCCCCACAGTTAGGAAACCACCGGCAGTCGTGGTTTATCCCTGGGGCTTCGTGGGGACAGCCATCCGCTCCCCGGATGCCCGCCGGACGCCCGCCCGCCAGGCCCCCGTCTGCACACGGCACCCTGCCCGCCGTCTTTAGCTCTGCTGGCTTTCGGGTCTGGGGGACCGTCCCTACCTGGACAAAGCAGGATGCAGAAGAGAGCTTATCGCCCGTCCGCACACTCCAGACCCGGAGGCTGACCAGCACGTAAATAAACACTCCCCCGACACCAGGGGGAGGGAAGCTCCTCCACACTCAGGACCCCACGCCCATTTTGGGGGTACAGCCGGTCCTCGTTTCCTTAGGCACAACATGCAAGGTGTGCGGGCCTCGAAGCTACAGAACGAAGCTGACTCTCCCATGTCCCGGCCGGTCTCACGGGGAAGATTTCTCAGTGACCCTTTCAACACTATCACGATCCGGTGCAACACTATCACAATGGCTGGACTTTCATCGATATGTTTGTACATCAGTTTTCGTGGCGAAGAAATTCTTTTTCCTCTCGGTGCTATTCATAGGGTTTCGTCTGAAAAGTAATAAGATGCAGGAACAAATCCCCACGGCCCCCCACACTCTGATTTTCTGAGACGGTTATGCAAATGTCGGTTTAGCCGACAGCTGGGCCCGGAGTCTGCGGCGGGCTTCGCGCTGCTAATCCGCCCGTCGCTCCCTCCTTTAAATTAAGGAGCCTGATTTCCCATAATGCAACGGTGTCTGTGTCCCCAACCCCACAGATGGCAAATTAAAGAGCTTACGTCTGTGCCTGAAGAGTCGTCTTTAGATGCTTGTATGGGACACCCACTTAAGACGGGCTAGAACCGAGATTTGCAAGCACATATGGGGATGGAGGCTGGGGGCGAGGGTTGGGGTTCAGCGTGATGCCATCTGGAGGGTCCAGTTCCATCCCCAGAAGGGCATCTGGGCTCAGCCCTCCGCCTCATCCTTGAGCCATTCTGGAGATGGCTGCCATGGTTCCGAGCCTCTAATCTCAGCTCCCATCAGACGGAGGGAGCTCCTTTTTGCAGGCCCCAAGAGGTCGAGGAAGATCCATCCCCAGTGTCCCCAGGAAGCACCTATTGTAAGTCTTCAGCCCACTCCTGACCGCATCTCTGGTGGCAGGAATGGGGTGACCCGTGGCTCAGTCAAGCCTGCCCTTGGAGCTAGGGGTGTGCCAGCTCCTCCCCAGCGGGGCGGGGTGCATGGGAGGAGAGGTGAACGCCTTAAAAAAATGAGTTTTCTTTAGGAAGGAGGGAATACAAAGAAGTGTCTCCCGCACTTCCTGTTGTAACCCCAACACCTAGAACAATGCCTGGCATACGATGGGTTGTCAATAAATATTGATTAAATGAATTCGTTCTTTTATTTCTCGTTTCATTTCTCAAATTCTACAAGTCTTCGTTTTTTGGGGAGGTGAATGTTTATACCTAGTTATCATTGTCTTACTTTTAAGTGCTATTTCACAATTTATAGAAGTATTTAAAAAATAATTTATAATGAAAACAACTTGGTAGATATCTATTTAGGAAGCTTTGCTAGCATGTCCCCATCCGAGGGCTCGTTTTTAGCAAAACTAACAAAGCAGATCGGATCCATTATTTATAACTTGTGAGCCAGTGGAAGTATCACAGAGAATGTCATATTATAATAGTGACATATGGTGGGAACCGTGCAATCTCACATAGCTCGTCGACGCTCGCTTAGAAGAAGAGAATTGAGTGTGCGATTACGGGAAATCTTGAAACTCCTGTCGGGACGATGCTTTGCTAAATGAATCTGTAAGGAACGCAGACGCTCCCCACTGAGCCGTGGTAATGTGGGTTTATGGATACGTTCTCTCTCGATGTTATCATAATTGAATTCTTATATTACCAGGGCCATTGCTGGTTTACTTATGTAAATTCTGCATCCAGTTAGCGGGTGCCTGGGCCAAGTCTCTGCTCTGGTGCTTGTTGTCCTGTAGGCAATATAGTGCCGGCTTCTCTTGCCCTGAACCCCAAAAATGTGTTCCTTGCATCTGGTAATCAAACTGCTCACCCACCGAATGTAGGCAGTGGTCTGTGTGTTTCCCCTAGTTGTGGGGCAACGTTTGCACTTGACCAGACTGTGGCTGGTGGATGAGGGTGCACGCTTGGTGGCTCTGAGAGATTAAAATTTAACTGATAGAAGAACCTGGTTTTCGGTGACCTTTAAGGCTAACGGCCCAGAATCCTTTCAAACGTTGAGCTCTGTGGCTTCACAAATAATAGTCCCTAGGACCAGTGGGAGTCAATTTGAATTACGATTTAAGACCAACTTTCATGTTCTTCTATGCTTTTCATCCCAAGTAGGAAGTTCACATTTTAGAGCCCGGATGTAGGGTCGCCGTGGTGAGGGCTGGGCAGGATGGGGTCTGGGAGATACCGTCTTATTCCTTAGTAAGGTTTCATTGGTTGCCAGGAGACGTCTCCCAGCCCATTGTTTCATGTACTCGTGATGGGAAACGCTGGCATTCGAAACGTGACCCCCTTGTTTGAAACATCCTTGCTGCAAATGGAGAGAGTGTGCTCATCCTCCAGACAGGGCATATTTCTCTGCCCGCTTTACGAGAGGGTACCAAATGATCATCATTGGGTAATAGCATCTCTCGAGATCTCGCAGAGACTGAAACGGATGGAAGTGAGCCCTCTCTGAAGTGAGGCAAAAGGATGTCCTCTCAGTGTTGAGTATCTAGTTGACATGGACACTGGGGACGTGTCCCAGCATCACTGGCATGATTCTGTGGCGTTTGGGGTCGCTGCTCAGCCACCTACGGAGCGGAACAGAGCAGGGAGATGTAGGTGAATTGAATCAGGTCAGAGAGATGGGGCAAGAAGCTGAAGGTATTTGTGCTAATGACATCTGACGTGATAGATCGTAGGGTTGAGGCAAAGAGGCGAAGCCAGGAAGGATTCGATAATATTGAAAGAAGACAGAGATTCAGCTATTGAAAGACCCCACTTACCATGTCATTAAACATTTAGGCAACTTTCGCTGACACTTAATTTCACCAATATCTAGTCTTTTCCGTTCAACGTGTGTTAGTTACTAAGACGATTTAAGGAAGAAATCTGAGTCTTTCGAGCTCCACCTCGAACTAACTCTGAATAATAGGAAAAAAAGCACTTACTGCGAGTAAAATTGAAACCTCTCTTTCCCTTCCGTCTGCTCGCTCTTGTTTCCGATTTGCATATTAATCTAGGCTAATGAGAAAGAATAAAATATGTTTTATTAAGATCAGAATACATCTAGCAGGGTTGATTCCTGAATATTTATGAAGCGTGGCAGGAAGCGTGGAAAGCATTAACGAAGTTTGTCGTTCCGTCTTGGATTTTGAGAAATAGCAAAGCAAAGTCCAGGAGTCTTAGTCAACGCTCTGATGTATCCATATCGACGACTTAGACACTATATTTCTCCACCCAAACTCAGAGGTCAGAAAAAAAAAAAGGCAAAGTTAATATCGAAGGCTGTGTGTTTTATAACAGGAGAAAAAAGTTTTAAGGTAACAAATGCATCTTTTGGAAAACAAAAGAAAAACCAGTTACCGTAAGTCGCACTACTCAATGGTAATCACAGGTAAATATTGAATATTTTATTCCAGGTTTTGTTTTTCTGTCCATAGAGTTTTTATGATGGTTGGGGTCATTTTTAGTACATTTCAACCATTTATGTTACTTGGAAAGATTAGGCAGATTTCAATGGAGAAAGGGTGATCTCTTTAACAAATGTCACTGATACAATCGGCTGTCCTTGTGCGGACTCTTGTGCCAAGGACACACATGATCTCAAAGTAAATCACGGGCCTAAACGCAAGAGATAAAACTGAAAAACTCTTAAGACGTTTGTTGTTCGTGTGTGACCTTGCGTTAGAAAGGATTTCTTAGATAGGACATCAAAAGCGTGACCCGTAGAAGAAAACATTAATACATCAGTCTTCACTAAACTTAAAAACTTCTGCTTTTCGAAGACATCATGAGAAAAAGAAAAGGCAAGCCACGATTGAACAAGTTTGCTCTGCAAAAGATCCTCTTAGGACACGCTTACAGGTGTGGAGAAAATATTTCTAAACCACATCCTCGAAAATGGGCAATATCTAGATTATCTGAAGAACTCTTTAAACTCGACAGCGACAAGACCATTCAATTTGAAAGTGGGCAAAGGACGAGATGCCCAGACTTGACAGACATTTCACCGCAGGGGAGATGCAGATGGCAAATAGGCATGAAAAGATGCTCAGATAGATCATTTCCCATCAGAGAAATGCACATCAAAATTACAGCGAGAGACCACTACACACCTATCAGAACGGCTGAAGTAAAAAGAGTGACAAGTGCCAAACGCTGCTGAAAAATGCAGAAAAACCGGATCCCTGACATTATTACCGGTGGGAATGTCAAATGGGATTTTATATCCTGTAATTCCCTTTGGCCGTTTTCCTATAAAACTAAGCCTGTGTTTATACATGATCCAGCCATTGCATTGTTGGATATTTATCTCAGAGAAGTAATAGCAGAAAAGCGAACACTACCCAGACGTCTCTTTGAATGGTTAGATAGCTGTGGTATAGCCACACCATGGAATACTATGCAG
>PVKZ01006564.1:0-33826 GCA_004027375.1 Macroglossus sobrinus | reverse complement strand
GGCCACCGCTGCTGCCGCCGCCAGGTAAGGGCGCCAGGCCGGTCCATGCCCCCGTGCGCCCTGGCTGCGGCCCTTCGGCCTGGCCGAGCCGCCATGATCCCGAGCGACAGCCGGGCCCAGCTCAAAATGGAGGCCGCAGGGGAGGGGGGACCCGCGCTAATACCCCCGGCTCCCGGTGCTAGTGGTGTCGCAGCCCCGGAATGAGCCAAGCAGAATGGGGGCCCTGCACCTGGGCAAAAGGGCGGGGGCGCGAGCGGCCCTAACTCTCCCTTCCCGCCTTCTCTGCAGTCACGACAAGGGACCCGAAGCAGAAGAGGGCGTCGAGCTGCAAGAGAGTGAGTGCTCGCGGGGCCCAGGGTGTGCATTGGGGCCGTCCAGACCCACGCGACCGCTGACCATCCCCTCTACCCTCCTCCGACCGCAGGCGGGGACGGCCCTGGGGCGGAGGAGCAGACAGCAGTGGCCATCGCCAGCGTCCAGCAGGCGGCGTTCGGCGACCACAACATCCAGTACCAGTTCCGCACAGAGAATAATGGAGGACAGGTGAGGCTGCGGGCAGGGAGCCTGGTGAGCAAGCAAGTGGAGGGTTGAGCAGAGGGTCGAGCTAGCGGGCTGGGAGGGGCTCGGACCTGGCCCCTGCCTGGGCCCCAGCACTGGTCTTGCTGCTCTGCCGCCCCCTGCAGGTGACATACCGCGTAGTTCAGGTGACTGATGGTCAGCTGGATGGCCAGGGGGACACAGCAGGCGCCGTCAGCGTCGTGTCTACGGCTGCCTTCACTGGGGGGCAGCAGGCTGTGACCCAGGTGGGTGTGGATGGGGCAGCCCAGCGCCCCGGTCCCGCTGCTGCCTCTGTGCCCCAGGGTCCTGCAGCACCCTTCCCACTGGTAGGTGCCCAGCAACTCCTGGGAGGATGGAGAGGGGACAATGTTGGGGACTCCCAGGGGGTGGGACACAGATGCTGCCTTCAGGCTGTGTGGGTCAAATTCCTGTTCTGCACAGTGAAACCTTGGGTAAGGTCTTTGAAACATGGTGGGTTTTGTTTATGTTTTTGTTTTTTCCTGTGAAGATGGGATGATAGTAATAGGAAAGTCTCTTAGAGGTAAAAGTCTTTGTGATTGTCAAGTGTCTGCAAGTTTCAGGGTTATCTCAGGTATAGGGCAGAGTGTCACATGCAGAGGGATTCCCCACCCTCCATAGAGAATACAATAAATGTCAAACAGAGCAACAAGGGATTGGGCTGGGAAGCAAAGATGGGCTAAGGGTAGTTTCTGTGTCCTACCCTCCAGGCTGTAATCCAAAATCCCTTCAGCAATGGTGGCAGCCCAGCAGCTGAGGCTGTCAGTGGAGAGGCACGATTTGCCTATTTCCCAGCATCCAGTGTGGGAGATACGACGGCTGTGTCGGTACAGACCACAGATCAGAGCTTACAAGCCGGAGGTAAAGGGAGGAAGGGGCCAAGGAAAGGCAAGGGAGGCAACAGGCTTGGCAGGGCACCCTCAGTCAGTTCTAACTCTGCTCCCAGTTCTAGCACTAACCTGTGCATTCCCTACAGGCCAATTCTATGTTATGATGACGCCCCAGGACGTGCTTCAGACGGGAACGCAAAGGACGATTGCACCCCGGACACACCCCTACTCCCCGTATGTACAGGAGACCTGGGCCTAGAAGCAGGGCAGAGCCTTGTGTGGGGCTGAAGGGAGGGAGGGTTTTCTGGAATGCAAGCCAGGCATTTGAACCTACAACAGGCACTTGGTATATTTTTGGCTTGTTTCTGCTTCTCTAGTATAAAGTATCATTTCCTCTTTCTGCATGTGGGTTTGTCTTGCAAAGATCATTTTCTTCAAGTCTGACTCCTTATTAAATTTTTGGATAAACAAGGTCTGAGATAACATTTGCCCATTTTTTCCCTCATCTAGGAAAATCGATGGAACCAGAACACCACGGGATGAGAGAAGGAGAGCTCAGCACAATGAAGGTAAAGTCAGGGTGGATCTCCCTGTCCAGCCCAGGCTTTGGCCTCAGGGGCACAGCCAGTCGTGGTATTTGGAGTCACATATCTCTAGGCATGCTACAAGTACAAAGTGTTGAATGCTGGAGAAGGAGGAAGGTGTGGGGGAAGTTCTTCATTTCTCTGGTACAGATAGGCATGGATTGCAATGTATTTTGTAATCCTGGCTAGGGATTACAAAATGGCAGGTTTTGTCTGCAGCCATGACACTCTGAACACGCTGGACCCCATCTAATTTCAGAAGCTAAGCAGGGTCAGGCCTGGTTAGTACTTGGATGAGAGACCACCTAGGAAGACCAGGTGTTATAGGCATAAAAAAATTAAAAAATAAAGGATTATCAACTGACAAAGTCCTTGCAATCTGTGAGGTCAAGCAAAGGTTGCCTTGCTCAAAAAAAAGGTTTCACATTCATATATGGATTTCTTGCTTCTTTTGAAAAATTAGATTGATATGCTTCCCTGGACTTAGCAGTAGCAACTGTTGTGTTTGAGTCCCTCATTTCCCTGCCCACATGGCTTCCAGAAGTAGCTCTGGTCTGACAGGGAGCACATCTGAAGATGAAACTGCAGGAAGCTCTGCCTCTGGTTGGCCAAGGCTGGTGCATCCTACCCTTCCCATAAACACCAAATCCACCCCTAAGGTCATTTTGACCCTGTTTGCTGTTCCCTAGTCTTTCACCCCAATCCTTGCTCCCAGTGCCACTACGGTGGACATAGTAGCATGGAAATCCAGGGGAACACATATACCCAAATAGTTTTCCTTCTGCAAACATTTCCTGAATGTGGATTCCAGGCTGAGCAGCATGTGCCCTTGGCCAGGTGTGGAGCATGGTCTGGAGTATCAGGGAGGCTCAGAGAAATTCAGGCTGATATCTGAATGCTGACCTGGGGGGTTAGATGACGCTTTCCCAGGGAGGTAGTCTTTGAGGGTGGGGACTGTCAGGCAGAGGGGAGGATAGGCTGGAAGAAGAAAGGCAGAATAGAGTCAGGTTGCTTCGGGGGCGCTGGTTTGATTGTTGCAGGAAGGCCTTGAATGCCATGGTGAGGCCCTGAGAGTTCTGAAATTGTTCGATTGTGGGTGGGCCTGTGCAGCTGTGATCTAAGCAGCACAGGTGTTCATTCCTTGTGTACATACTATGCTGGCCACTGTTTTTGGTCCTCAGGTACAATGGATAGTATGTCAGATGAGGTCTTGGTTCTCATTAGTGTTATTCTGGTGGGAGAGACAAATTTCACAAAGCTAAAATGTAGGATCATAAGGCACATGAAAGAAGATAAATTTGGGTAAGAAGATGGAGGGTAATAATGGCAATATAGGTCTCTGAGAGGTGACATTTGAGCAGAGGCCTTAATGGAACTTATCTGGGTCAGCCAAGTGCTGGGAAAGAGTCCCAGGCAGAGGGACAGGCAAGTGCAAATACCCAAGCCTGAGCCAGAACAGACTTGGTGTGTTTGAAGAGCAGAATTCAGGAAAGGAAAAAGGAAGCTGGTGAAGCAGCAGTAGGGCTGGTCAGGGCCAGATCACATGGAGGTTGTAAGAGGTCCTCCCAGTGTCCCTGCTCCTGGATTTTTATGGTAGTTTGAGGGAAAGCCAGCAGAGGGGTTTGTGTACAGAGGCTAAATATTAAGGAAGATGGGATATGAGAAGCTAGAAAAACAGGAGGTGACTACAGATGTGAGGCCTGGGACAGGACAGGGCATGGAGTGGGGTGGGGGGAGAAGATTCCAAGGCTGAAGAATCGGGATTTTGTGAATCAGGGTTTCACGATGGGGTCAGGTTGGTTTAAAAAGGGAAGGGGTGAGTCTGAGCTTGGTTTTGGGGTGTGGTGAGTTTGAGGGGTCTTCTGTAGGCTACCAGCAGTCCTGTTTTTACTGCTTATGTCATATGATCTCAGGCTGGTTCTTTCCTGCACTTGTTTAGTTCTCTGTAAGATAGTGTAACCTGCTTCCTGCAGAGCCTAATACTGAGGAAGCAGCGAGCTGAGACATGTGAGACCCCTGGCCATGTGGTCTGTCCCCTGATAAGACTGCAGTCAACCGCTCTTGGGATACCATCTGGCCACCCTTTACCCTACTCTCACTTTCTGCCTCTCACTGGATCGATCCACCTGCAAACAGTATAGAATCTTTCTACAAAAAACAGGCTTTTCATAACCTCACTCCTACCCTCCAGCTGTATCCTGCCCTCTCTTCTAACCTTCACAATATTTGACCTACCCTCTACCCATCCTCCCTGTATCCTTGACAGTTTGGCTCTTTTCTCTACCAAAATGGCTTCATTTAAGGTCACCTGTGAGGACTGCATTGCCAAATCAATTGACTTCCTTTCCTGTCTGCATTCCAAGCATCTGGCCCTGCCTATTTCACTTCTTTCAGTAATGATTCTTTCTACTCTACCTGCTCCAATTCTCTTACCCATTTTGCCACTTCTTTTTCCAGTCTGCTCCTCAGCAGGAATTCCTAAATACTCCAGAAAGCTTGTTAATAATCAGGGTCTGCAGGTCTGTCCTCACAGGTTCTGAATGGGTAGGTCAGAGGGAGGTTCAGTAGTCTGTATTTTGACAAGTTCTCCAGGTGATTCTTCATGTTGGGGAAGGCTGGGAAACTGCATTCTTGGTGTTTCTTAAGGTCTGTTCTCCTCGTCAGCCCCAGGGACTGTCAGTATTCCCAAAGCCCCACCCCCAGTTGTAGGTGTTCATCATTTCTCTGTGGAGGGGGTTCTGCTAGCATTTTCCTGTGTGAATCCAAGAGGGTGAGTTGAGACCTGCCCCTCCCCAGGGTTTACCCACTCCCAATATATGGGCAATCTGTAAACCTGTTTCTATACCATTCTTCCCTCAAACTCCAGACCCATATTTTGAGCTGCTCATTTCAAAATCTCCATTTCTGGATGTCCTTGAGACACCTCAAACTCAACCTGTCTAAAACAGAACCTGTTGTCTTCCCTCCCCAAAGGCTCCCATGCAACATGTATTTTTCTAGAGCAGCAAAAGGCATCCTGGTCACAATTACCTAAGCCAGAATTGACAACTGGGCCATCTTGAACTCTTCCCTCTTCCTTCACACCCCCAAACCCTGAGATTCTGTGCTGAAGTTGACTTCAAATCAGCTTCCCTTTCTCCTTTTACACATCCTTCCTGCCATTTCTTGGTAACCAACAAGGCCATCTCCAGGCCCCCCAGTGAACTGGGGCTCATGTGTCCTTCCTGAAGGGTAGTCTTTGCAGTGTCAGCCGATTGTCGCCATGGCAGAATTTGGGTCCACTGTTGCCAGAACCCCTGAGAAGCCAGAAATCCAGATCTTTATGTAAAATCTGATTTTATAATGCCGATAGAATTGCTCTTTCTGTTTCATTAGGTTCCACTCTTAATGCTACTAATTTATTTCTTCTACTTTGGGTTTAATTTGCTGGGGTGGTTTTCTAGCTTTTTAAAGGTTATTTAAACATATTTTTTCCTCTAATACAGGGAGGCTTTCTAGTTACAAGTTTTCACTCTTAACAGTGCTTTAGCTATACCAATCTGAATGTATTTTCATTATCATTCAGTTCAAAATATTGTCCAGTTTTCCTAGTGATTTTTTTTTTTTTTGATCCATGGATTATCTGGAAGTGTGTTTCTTAATTCTAGATATCTTTTGTTATTTTTTATTTAGTTTTGTTAAAATCAGAGAATGTATTCTATATAATTTCAGTTATTATGTTTTATGGTTCTGAATGTGGTCTATCTTGGTGAAAGTTTCCATATGCACTTGAAAAGAATATATATCTGCTGCTGTTGTGGAGTGTTCCCGCAGTGTCAGCCAGGTCAATTTGATTTAGTGTTCCGGTTTTCTATCCCAGTTTGTCTGCTTGTTCTGTCAATTACTGAGATAGGAGTGTTGACGTCTCCAAGTATATTTGTGAATTTGTCCATTTCTCCCTTTAATCTTGGCAGATTTTGCTTCTAAAACTGTGTTTTAACTGGGTATAACAGAAGCACTTCTGTGGAATGGACATGGGTTTGGTCTTTACTGGTCTTCCTCCATTTCATATGTGCCAAAATGGTCTTCCCAAGTGACAAGACTGACCACATCGCCACCTGCTTAATGAAAGGCCTCAGGCTCAAGGACCTGGACCCTTATAATAGGAGATGAGGTCCAGACCCATTAATAGGGCATTCAGGCCTTCACTACCTGTTTTTACAACCTGTTCCTACCACAATGTTCCACGACCCCCAGTGTATTTCCATGTCACCATTCCTGGGATCTTGACACCTGTCTGCCTGATGCCCCTCCCTTCAGAAACTAGTCCAAACATTTCTTCTCTAAGTCTCTGAAGATACCATCCCATCCCATTCCCATGCAGAAATCATTGCTCCACCTTGGCAATCCCCAGGCCCTTGGCACAATCTTTAGTTATAACATATCCTGTGGTGTTGGTATCACCTGTTCACGTGCACTTCACAGTGGTGCAGTGAGTGCCAGCAGAACAGAGGTTGAATCCACTGTGGACTCCAGTCTCTCAGAGTGGCCTGTATATAGACACCTCATACTCAACTTGTCCAAAATATGTTTTTAAGAAGTAACTGCAAACTGGAAATGTGCCATACTCCTTTTCTCTGCCCCCTGCTGGCTGAAAAGAGGAGTACGTGGGAGATACAGCTGCAGCCTGGTGCCCAAGCTCATGAATGTTGGACTGCATGAGGGTAGAGAAGGAAACCAAGAAGCCATCTGCTGTTGAGTTCCTCATTTGAAACCTTGGGAATGGAACATGCTGCTGAGGGATGTGGTGGACAATGCCACCAAGCCTGGGCTGCACTCTTAGCTCTGCTGCTGCTTTTGGGTACAGAGTTCCTAAAGACTGTGAGACATGGCTGTCCTCAGTAGGATAGTTCATTCACTGCGACAGCACTGGGGTCAGGTGAAGTTATATAATGATCACCATTCTTATAGTATTAGGGAGGTATCTGTGGAAAGAGGAGCATGAGGGAGGGAGCAAGAGGGGCCAAGGAGAAGTAGGGTCCACATAGGAAGGTGTTGTCACCTAGGCCAAAGTGAGGGAGCATGTGGTGGTGAGAAGGACTGGTCAGCAACGAGTGGATAAAACCAAGGCCACGAGAAGATAGTGGGGTTTGCCTGTTACTGGCCAGGTGTGTGCTTTGAAGGAACCCCATTGTGAGGGGTGATGCTGGCCTCAGAGGAGATAGGGAGTGGAGGGCATGTTCCTGGGCCATACCTTCTCTCTACTCTCACTAGAACCCTCTCCCCTTCCGCCCCTGTCTCCCATCAGCACTACCCAACCCTGAGAAACTATCTCCTTATCCTCTACAAACACTACCTGCACTTGTCCAGGAGCAATCCTGGCAGGGGCATGAAAGTGTGGGTGAGATTTGAGGGGTAACAGCTTTCTTGTGTGTACTCAACAGTACCTAGTACTGTGGTTGGAAAGTAGGAAAGGGCTGGGACAGCTTTGCTTCAATAGGCCCCAAGCCAGGGGTCTCAGACTCCAATGCAGGTGGACCCCTGGGCAGCTTTCTTAAGATTGGGACGTGGGCCAGGTGAGGAGCCAAAGAGGAGATATGCCCTGTCTGCAGCTGCCACTCAATTCAGTTGACAGAGTGAGATTGTAGCATTTTATGAAATAAAGTCACAAATCTGGATTTTTCAAGTGAAATCTCCTGTTAGCTGCCATCCTTGGCTTACAAGGTAAGGTTCATGTTATTCCTGGGTGACCCAATGCTCTAATGGGCCAGGCCCCTGAGAACCACGGAGGCCAGTCTGGGGCACTGGGCTTTACTGCCAGGGTCCTAGAGAAGGGTTTTCAGCAGGGGTGAGACATGGTCATTCATTCATTCATTATAACAAGAAAGAAAATAGGAGGTTAGACTGATTTTTAAAATGAAGGAAAAACAGAATCATGAGATCCAGAGCTCTGGGGAAACCTAAAGGCTATGGAGAATTAAATGCATGGGCCATGGGGACTGTAATGGGACTTTCCTTGTTCCTCTTGAGAAACAATGTAAAGTGGGTGTAGAAGTCAGCTGTCTTAAGTTCAGATTTTGGCCTTGCATTTGCTAGCAGTATGACCTTGGACAGGGCCTGCACTACCTCAACGGCCTGGGGTCTGATGGCATCTACCTCAGGAAGTAAATTGCCTAGGTGCACAGGAAGTGCTGTAGACCTAGCTGTTATCACTGCTGTTATTCCTGCAGTGGAGCGGAGGCGGAGAGACAAGATCAACAACTGGATCGTCCAACTTTCAAAAATCATTCCAGATTGTAATGCAGACAATAGCAAGACGGGAGCGGTGAGTGTCCCTAGCCCCTCCCAGAAAGTCTTTCTTGCTACTGGGCATGGCAGTTGTCCTAGGGTGAGCCAGCAGGTAGAGGCCAGCAGGAGTGCTCGCTATAATGCTCTTGCCCACCCTGCAGAGTAAGGGAGGGATCCTGTCGAAGGCCTGCGACTATATCCGAGAGTTGCGCCAGACCAACCAGCGCATGCAGGAGACCTTCAAGGAGGCTGAGAGGCTGCAGATGGACAATGAACTCCTGAGGCAACAGGTGAGTGCCAGGGGTGGGAGCTGGGTAGGGGACCCAGAACCCCAAGATGCAGGGAGCCACCTCTGGCTCCTTGACCCCTATCATGTCTGCCAGATCGAGGAACTGAAGAATGAGAATGCCGTGCTTCGTGCCCAGCTGCAGCAGCACAACCTGGAGATGGTGGGCGAGAGCACCCGGCAGTGACGCCCACCCCCACCATGTGGCAGGGGCCTCCTCCCGGCCTCTGCTGCTCCCTTCCCCAGCCCTTAGCACAGAGAGGGACAGATGTCCCTCCCCCAGCTGCGTTTTTTTATAGTAGATTTTTAACAAAAAGTGGAGAGAAATAATGCATTTCTGTGGATAAGCGTCCACTACTCTCCTCAACATTGAAATGATACCCTCCCTCCCCCGTCTGTCTTTGTCCCTTCTCCTGGTCCCTACTAAGCCCCAGCACTTCTGGTATCACCTGGAGGCAAAAGGGAGGAGGACAGAGGCCCTGCCATATCCTACTGCCTCCTTGGTCTCTAGAGGTACTGAGACAGGGTGCTTATGGGAAGGATGGAAGCCTTTGGGGGCTATCCCTGGGGCCTGGACCTAAGTAGGGAGGCCATGTCCCACCGCACCTCTTGTTTCTGATTCCTGCTCCTGTGTGTGTGTGTGTGTGTGTGTGTGTGTGTGTGTGTGTGTGTGTGTGTTTCTTTCTTTATGGAAAAATGGACAAAAAATAGAGAGAGAGAGAGGTATTTAACTGCAATAAACTGGCCCTATGTGGCCCCGCCTTGTCTGTTTGTGTATCTGTCCATCTCAGGTATGGGGAGGGGGTATAGGGTCTGTGCAGAGCTCCATCAGTGCAGGGCCTCAGCTGTTGTTTTGGTGGCCGTGTTCCAGCCCTTGCTATCCTGTACTGCCTGGTACCCAGTCTGTTGGCTGGAAGGGTGGGGGATTTAAGGAATGAATATCCTCTTTGAGGCCTCAGGTGTGTATTTGTGGTGTGGGGGCAGGGGCAGGTTGGGTCAAGGACATGACCCATGTTTTTGAGGAGAGGTTGGGGTCTCCTGTGTCACCAGTTCCTAAAAACAGGACTGGCTTCTGGCCCTGCCCTTCTGGGCTGAAGCCCTCCCCTCTGAACCAGCCAATGATGGGGCCTGGCCTTGAGCCCCCCACCCCCAAGGAAGGCAGATGGCCAGGAAGCAAGGCTTGGCCCGTCAGCCTGTCGCCTTGTTCTGTGGCTCTGGCGCCTGTGCTGTGACCCCTGCCCCTGGCTGATGATGCAACCTGTCCTGAGCGGAGATGCAGTGATGCCTGGCAGTGCTGGGGGATGCTGCTTTTGTCTTCCTGCGGCTGAGTATGCATCAGCCTTTAATTGGTCCTTGCCTCAATCTGTAGCCCCCTTGCAACTCCATCCAATCCCAGGATCTAGGCCTGCCAGTCACTGCCTTGCTGAGTTCTCTACCTTGTGTGTGTTCCAAATGTCCCCATCTAGTTTCTTCCATTAGGGAGCCCTGTCTCCTCTCTCTGGCCATTCCACTGAGGCCATCTTTTAGTGAAAGTGTGTGCAGCAGGAAGAGCCTAACATGGAGTGAATGGGAGGCAGATGGCACAAGGCAGCTTTCACTTCCCAGGGACCCCTATTTTTGTAGTTTTGAGTGGGTCTTGGCAACAGGGTTGGGAAGAAGTGTTCATTCCTTGGTGGCAACATCCCCAGGCTCCAGTGGAAGGGTCGACACTGGATGGCTCTAGCATCAGGCAAAACGGCCAAAGCCCCATCTCTGGAATCGTGTTTGTGGGTCCCCCAGGCCATGTGTACTCACTACCCATGGTTCAGGTAGTAGGACACTCAGGCAGCCTCGGTTCATCTCCCTTTCCATTGGTATGCTAGGGGACCAGCTCTGTGAAAAAAGCCCTGGTTTGTAGTGTTGGCTGTCTGTGGTGTGTATGCCCCACTGCTGGTGTCAGTGGGCATTGGCAACACTGCCACTGAATGTGGAGTTGGGGTGAGATGTGCACAGTGGCTCCATTGAGCCAGCATGAGCCAGGTCCACAGCCCACTCTGCTCCTGTTTTTGGGGAAACAGGAAAGCATGCTGATAAGGCTCCAAGGCCAGGCCTCCCAGGCTGCAGTGCCATTTTGGCCTCTGGCTTCAGAGTGTCCCAATCTCTGCCTTCAGTTCATGTCTTGTAAAATGAGGAAAACAAGACTTAGGTGGGCATGCTGGGCTTCTCCGAGAGGGAACAACAGCTGGGAAGCCAGGTCCCTGGGATTCGGGCCTGAGAAGGCAGCCCAGGCCCCTGAGTACAGAACAGCCTGGAATGAGACAAGCAGACGCTACTTGGAAGACAGCACCAGCAGAGTTCACACAAAAGTGAGTCAACACGTCTGCTGTGTATGAGGTGCAGTCATCCCATGTTAGCTACTATTGCTACAGTTATCTTTCATGATCAAAATTTCACAGAAACGTTTTCCAGACACCAGGGCCACGTCTTAAGGTTCTGATATTTGGAAAAGATCACATGCATGCTGGAGGCAGTCGAGCCAAATCGAATTCCCACATCTGGTTGTCGCAGTGTTCCCTACAGAAGAGAAACTGAAGCTGTGAGATTTGTGATGGGCACCCCTGAGTGTGGTGACAGCCATCCCCCAGTGAATGAGGACTTCAGTGAAGGGTAGGGAATGAGGGCATCTTGCTCCTGCTCATTGACCCATTCAACCTCTGGGGAAAAGGGGAATTTTTTCTGAGATCAACAAGGTGATGTCATGTCAGGGAATGTGTTTCCCAGGTGGCTGGTTAGAGGCATGTGTCTGTCGCCCTGTCTGCCCCACCCCCTGGCCACACCTCTGCTGGCTAAGGGTGACACAACCCTGTTCCCTGTCACTCTGTTCCCGCTTATCTCTCCCACCTCGGCGTCACCACCTTCTTGGAAATGAGTTAGGACAAAGGGGAGGGGGCTTAGCACCCCCGCCTCCCCAGGAGGCCTCATAAAAGCAACTGTAACTGGGCCCAAACACCAGAGCTCATCCTAGACCTGACAGCAGGACAGCCATACAGACGACAATGTCACTGAACACGCGAATCCAGGCTGTCTGCCTCCTGCTCCTCATCCTGGCCAGCCTGACAAATGCCTCAGTTCTCTTGCACCAGGTGAGAGCCCACAGGGCCTGGCCCAGCGGGCAGCTGGGACTGGAGAGCTAGGCCCTGGTAGGGGACTGCTGAGGGCAGCTGGAGACTCCCAGCACTGGGCAGAGCTCAGAACAAGGGAGTGGGGAATGGACAGCCTCTTAAAGTACAGAGACAAGGTCCTGAGTGGCAGGGACTGGGGCCCCCAGACTAATTTCACTGTTTTTTATTGAGTGTTTATTCTATGTTAAGTCCTAAATAGTGGAATCAAGCAATGAACAAGGTAGATGAGAGATGTTTAGTCTCCTGGAACTTACATCTTGTTCAGGGAATTAGTCAACAAACAAAACAAGATCATGGTGTTTAGTAAATGCTATCACGAATAACGTATGAGATTGTAGTACAGTGACGTGGTTGTGGGGATCAAGAGCTGGCAGTCAAGCAGAAGTGTTTTGTGAGAAAATGTTATTTGACCTATGTCATGAAAGATAAAGGGACAGCAAGCAAAGACCCCAGGTGGAGGCAAGCGTGGCATTCTTGTGAATCAGAGGCTTTAGGGAGTAGAAGCAATGGTACTTAGAGATGAGATCAAGGGGTGGAGATGCCAAGGCTTGTAGGCAATCGTGCAAACACTGATTTTCCTCTAAGTGCTGTAAGAACCCTGCTGGCTTTTCTAATGGGGAAGGCCATGATCTGACTGATACGGACTATAAGGACAAAGTAGGGGGAGACTTGTCCAGGGTTGGGGCTATGTCCAAGCCAAGGAGGGCCATGTTCCAAAGAAGAGCGTTAGCTGTGGAGAGAGCTGTAGACAGACCTAGGGTGTTTGTAGGAAGAACTGACTGTGGAAAACAGAGAAGATCAAAAAATGAGGCCACGCCTAGGATTCCATCTGAGCACAGGACACCAACTACTTGGGGAGGAGTGAGCCGATAGAGGTAAATCTGAGAGCTTTCCTGGGCCCCCTGTCATCATTATTTCTTCTGCTTTCATAGACAAGACAGCTCGCAGACCTGCAGACCCAGGACACAGCTGGAGCCATGGCTGGCTGGACGGTGAGAACACCTGGGCCTCCCTTCCAAGCCTCCCACAACCTGCCCTGGGCCCACACCTGTTCACTCTTCCTTCCTTCCACAGACGGGGCTCCAGAGGCCAAGGCGAGATACCCACTTCCCCATCTGCATCTTCTGTTGCGGCTGCTGTTATAAATCAAAGTGTGGGATCTGCTGCAAGACATAGAGCCTCCCTGCCCTTCCCGTCCTTCCCTTATTTATTCCTGCAGCCCTCCAACACTCAGCAAATGGTCTCGGAATAAAATGGCTGGTTCTAGCTTTTATTTTCCAAACTAGAATGACTGTTGCCCTTTCTCCCAGCCAAAGGCCTATGCCACAGGCTTCTGGCCACCACCTTGTTAGGGCTGGTACTCGGTGGGGTGTGTATGGGGGGTTGCAAGGAAGCTTGGTAAAGGAAATTCATTTTCTGTTCTCTAAGCCGCACTTTATAAGACCTAGAATGTATGTTTTAAAAGCAGGGAATGAAAACTAAATGAAGTTTCTTCTTAGTCTTCTTGAAATGGGTGACAAACTCAAATACCCAGCAAAAGTTCTCAAAGTCGGGTCTGGAGCTCCATGTAGGGCTCTACAGGTGGAAACAGCTAACATGTTACTCGTCTCTTTTACTTTCATTCTCACATGAGTATACAATGGAGTTTTCCAGAAGCTCTGTGATATGTAATGACATCATCACTCTGATGGCTAATTTCTAATACATAAAACAACTATACATGTAACGCACTTAAATGAAAACAATTTTGAATCCTCAATAATTTTGTAGAAAGGGGTCCTGAGACCAACAAGTTTGAGAACTACTGGCCTTCCAGGCAAATGCAGTAAAGGAATGTGACAGACTTGTTTCGTAGGAGCATCTTAGGCTTCACTCTCTCACTCTGCATGTGGGACACACAGGAGAATACTGTTCACCTCCACAATTAAAGTCCCTGCCATTCTTTTAAAAACAGTAACCTTCTCGACTTACCTGATCTCCCTACTTATGATAAAAAGAGATGCATTTCACTGTCTTCTTAGCCCATAAGAAAACAACAAGAGCATGATGACAAAGTGCCTTGGCCATTTGGCATAAGTGTTGTGTATGGACAGGAAGTGGGGAGGCCTGGATCCCATCTAAAGAGGGTTCCCAGGATGGTCGCCATGCTCAAAGCCAGGCCAACATGGTTAGAGCTTTTCAAAAGTAGGTAGCAGTCCTTACTCTAGTGTGAAATTTTGATGTTTAAAACATTTGCAACTATTTAAAGGAATTTGATTTTTTTAGAATCAATTCTGAGTCAAACTAAACCCAGATGGGAGCCAGATCAGTCTAGTTATCCATCAACTTCCTGCATGCTGCCTTCAAAGCCACAAGAGGCTCATCCTCTGGGAGAGATTTTCCTGAACAGAGACTGGGGGTGGGGGGGAAGGCAGGGAGTGGAAGGCAAGTTAGAGAATCTAGCCTATTAGCTGTGCAATCTTGCAAGCATCTTCCACCCACCCAGACCCCACCTCCTCTTGAGTAAAAGGACAGAAGTATCCCTATAGTTCTCAGCTGATTGGGCTGTTGACCTCTTCAGGAAGAGAAGAGTGTGAAATAGTTTTGGTGCCTCATCAGTGTAAAGAAGATTCCTTCAATAAATCTTCAGGAGGTAAGAAACCTGAACTTGCTAATTACATTTAATGACACCAAGTACTCTTAGCTCATCTTAGCAAGTTCTCCAGGTGGTCCTGGAGATGAGAGGCAGAGATACTCAAGCTTCAGCATGCCCCAGAATCTCCCCAGAATCTCCCAGAGGGATTGAGGGATCACAAATCAGATCACCAGAGTTCCTGACTCAGCAGGTGGGGAGGTGGGGGTGGGGCTAGAACTTGCATTCCTAACAAGCTCCCAGGTGGTACTGATGGGGGTGGGGTGAGGCACACTTTGAGGACTCCTGTCATGAAGCTGTCAGTTTTGGCTGAGGGGGTCAAGGGATCAAGCACCAGCTCCCACTCAAGAAAGCATTAAGCAAGTGAGCCTGAGGGCTTGATTCTTCTCTGAGGTGCATTTTGCTTTCTGTACAATATTTTAGATAAAATTGGGCTAATAACTAAAAAGCAAGATATTTCACATATAAATCTGAAGTCTTGATGTTATGAGTTAAAGAATGCCTCCCTACCCCCAATTTTTATGTTGAAGTCTTAACTCCCAGTACCTCAGATTGTGGCCTTATTTGGAGGCAGGCCTTAGAAAATCCAGTTAAAATGAGAATGCTATGAACATGAAGGTTGCCATCCACAAGCCCAAGGGAGAGGCCTGGCATAGATCCTTTCTTCACAGCCCTCAGAAGGAACCAAATGCCAACATTTTGACTTCAGACTTCTAGCCTCCAGCACTATGAGACAATAAACTTTTTTAAGCCTTTCAGTTTGTGGTACTTTGTCATAGTAGCCCCAGCAAACTAACACCCCTGTCTTATCTGGAAGGATCAGGTAATCCGGCAGTGCTGGTAGCTGGATGTGAGTGGTACCTCTCCCTTTTTTGCAGACAAATTCTCTCCAGTCCCTCAGCCTCTCCTGTGGTCTGGAGACCCGAGTTGTCAGATTTCAGCGATAGTTGCCAGTGTTCTCTGTGGGATGCACTTGCTTGTTCACCCGTCCCCCAGGGACAGCCTTTAGTTCAAACTCAGAGGAGATGGACCCCCCAAAACTATACACATGACCCCAAGAGGGTTGGTGCTGATGCTGGAGGTTGTGACCTATCAGTACCCCAGGATCTTGGTGTCCACCCCCAAAGTCCAAGCACCAGGCCCCTCTCTTCTCCAGGACCCAGGCTTCAAGCCCCACGCCACTTTCAATGGGCCTTTGTTCCTGACTGGGAAAGGCACGGGCAGAGTCTGACATCATGAAGCCTGAGGTGGGGGTGGGACACCCCTTATCCCTCCGTCCAGCCTTTTCTGACTCTTCACTCCCTGGTCTGAGGGATTTCCCTGCCCCTCAGCCCCCTACACACACAGACCCCAGGTTCTCCCTTTGGGGGAAAGGATCCTCCCCACCCCCTTCTCTCTCCACTGCTGTGGCCTACAGGAAGACAGAAGATGCCCCAGTGTGACTGAATAGCTCATAGTCAAACCACTACTACACTTAATCACACCACTACCAGGTGCCTGCCACCACCTTGTAGAGATCGTGACCAGTGCAAGGGGCTGGAGTGGCAGGAGGATCACTGTGGAATCTGCCCACAAAGGGTCCCCAGCCAGCTCAGAGTCAGCAGAGCCCTCGCTGAGCACCCTCTGTGCACCAGGCTCTGTTTCCGGGGAACGCAGGGTGAACAAGACAGACAGACAGACATGAAAATGCTGCCCTCTGGGAGCTCTGGGCTGGAGGTTAAGGAGCTAGCTCATCCATAGTGCAGGTTGGCAGATATGCCGAGGGCTGTGGACAAACAATGCAGCATTTAAATGGAGGGGCTTGGCTTGGTGAGAAAGCAGGCAGGCTGTGGCTAGGGCGGAGTGGGGTGTGGGATGAGGTAGGGGAGCTTTCCAGGAGGAAGGAGCCAGTACATAGCCTTCAGTCAGAAGGTGCCACAGCATATTGGACGGACACATTTATACATTCACTCTTGTGTATGAAGTTTAACTCTGCCAGGAGTTGTTCTGCAAGCAGGATAGACTGGGACTAAGCAGGCAAATCCCTTGTCCTTATAGAGGTCATGTTCTCAAGGGAGGAGACAGTCAATACCTAAAATCATTTCTGATGGCAAGAAGAGCCTAGAAAAAAAAATAGACCAGGTTATAGGCACCAAACATGATCCAGAGAAGTGTTTCTAAGAGAGGACGGAGGTGACTGAAGCGATGAGTGGCAAGACCCTGTCTCCTCCCACCCACACCAGCCTCCTGGAATCAGCATTAATTATACCTATCATTGCCACCAAGATTCCTTGGAAGTTGAGGACAGCGCCTTCTGTTTCTCAGTCTGAGATGCTCAGAGATATTAGAATGCCCTCCCAGGGACTCAGAACCAGGGTGCATAGTGATGAGGGGGATAAAGTAAGGCAGCCAACCCCATCCCCTCCAAGAAGGAGATAGATAGTAGAACCCAGGCATCAGGCTGCCCAGTTGAGCACTGGTGACAAGGGCCCTTTTGTGCCCCCCTCCTCCGGGGACAGGGAGGAGCTGGGCCCTGGAGGCAGGCGGCCCCTGGCACCCGTGGGGGGGTAGAGGAGGGGCCAGTAAGTGGGGGCCTAGACCCTGGGAGGCCAGGGGACTGTGAGCTTGGCCGAGGAGCAGAGGGTAGAAGCAGCATCCTGGTGAGTACAAAGCCAAGAGGGGCTGTGGACAGGGTGGAAGCAGGAGGCCGGGGCTGAGAGGGTGCAGCAGGAGCACCTGAGGCACGTGCAAGGCAAGGATGATCACTGTGACTGCCACTAATTTAGGATGAGGGAAGGTGTCCTTAGGACTTTGGAAATGGGCTGGGACCATGGCAGGACAGTGACCTGGCTTTGGAAAGAAACCACAGAGAGAGGGAACTGAGGGCCCTTCTTAGCACCCTTGTGATAGAGTTCTGCAGGATTAGCTGCCCTGGGGCTCCCACATGTGCGGTTGGGGGCATGGAAGCAGCCTGGGTCCAGGTGAGGAGTGAGATGATGTCCAGGAGACCAGACACCTGCATCCTGCCCTTTGAGAGGCGGTAGGGGCATCCGGCTGTGAGTGAACAAGGTCTAGCGCCTGTGTGTGTGTGTGTGTGTGTGTGTGTGTGCACACACACACAATGTACCTGCACACATGCACCTCCCCTGGGTGGGTCTTAATTTACATCACTGGTTTTTCATTACACCCCACTAAACAAACGTTTTAGATCTGTTTTTCCCAATCCTGCTCCCCCTATGATATTTACTACTATAGATATGTTTATTGACTGTGGCCCTGGAGAATGTCACAAACCATTGTCATAGCTAAGACTTTTCTGGCCCCTCCCTTAAGACTTAAGTATTCACCCCCATTAACTATGCTTGGTCTACATGCTTGTTTCACATATCTGTCCAGGCCCTGTGCCTCCCGTACAGGTGAAAGAGTGGCATCTGCCCTGTGTCCATTAGCAGGTCTGTTCATAGCTACATCTCAGTGTGTGTGTGCAGGTCTGTATGTCTGTGAGTGTGGCATGCAGGCAAGTCCGCAAATGTGCTGGATGCCACGCCATGGCAGTGTTGGTATGTTTCTGTGACTGTGTGTGTCAGCACATTCAGCAGGCACAGGGGTCTCAGTGCTTGTCTGTGTGTGTGGGGTCCTGACTGGGTGTACACGAGTATCTATTGTGCAAGGCTGATTATCTGGCTGGGTCTAAAGCTATCACATTTCACAGTAGCATTTGCATGTGTCTGACTATGCACGTGTCTGTGTCCGTAGGAAGAGGAGTGGTGAAGGCCAGGAAAGGCAGTCACTTGGAAACCCTAGCTCCAACCCTAAGGTGACCCACAGAGCAGCTGAGTGCTCCCTACCTTCCAACCCCTGGTCCTTCCTGGCCCCACGCAGAGTTCAGTCAGGAGTGTGCTACTCTTCTCTCATCCCATCTACTCCAGGAGCCCCCCAGGACATGGCACCCTCCCCCTGAGGGAACAGGGCCCTTTTGTGCCGGGCACTGGCCTCTGTTGAGGGTGGGGACAGCAGGGGCCGTCCGTGGGGTAGAAGCGGGCGGCAGGAATTCTCGCGGCATGTTGGGAATGCTGATGCTGTGAAACCCAGTCATTGATGGCACTGGGTCCCTGCCTGCCACCCCCAGGCCTCACCCCACTCACCCCCCCCACCTTCCTTCGTCTCCCATCCCAATGCTCTTCAACTCCCTTTTCCTTCCCCACAGTTCTCCATGGAAGCTTGGGGTGGGGTGACCCTATGTAGATTAGCTCCCAGGCTGAGTGGGAGGGTCCCCAATATTAACAGCAGCCTTGCAACAGGCCACAACTTCTAGTGGATGCTGCAAGAGGGGGCAGGGGTGCTCAGGCCCTGCCACTTGCACCTGTCTGACTCTTGTCCCAGGTTGGCTGGCTGACCACTTCAAGTGGGACCAGAAGACATTCCAAACTCAGGGAGACTGAGGTGAGGGACAGGGTTCCTTCCTCCTAGCTCCCCCTTCTTTTTACTACTGATCCAGATTTGGCTCTGTCTTTACTTTCTGGGAATCCCCAAGGGCACAATGGTGATGAAGATTATTATCAACATATCACTACCGTGTAGAGACAGGACAGTTGAGTGGTTAAGTCTATAAACCTGGAACCAAGTAGACAGAACTTGAACCTAGTTGTCACTTATCAGCTGTGTGGTCATGAGTAAGTTACTTAACCCCTCCGGACTTCAGCTATAAAATGAAGATAATCATCATACCTCCTGCAAAGGGATCAGATGAATTAATACAAGGAAGTAAAGCACTGAGGCCTGGTACATGGTCGATGCCATATCAGTTTTTGTAATTATAAATATTAAAGCAGCAGCAGCAGCTACCATCTGAACAGGCCCCTTCCTGAAGCTTTAATAGAAGCATCCCTTTTCACTTACCCTGGCCTTTCACCCCCTGCTCTCCCTTTTCCAGCTGTCGCTCACCTGCTGTACAAAATGATATTCCTCACAGCACTGCCTCTGTTTTGGATTATGATTGCAGGTAATGGCTGGGGGTGGGAGGGTGGGGCTGGTGATCCTAGAGCCTTGGCCCCAAGCAGTCTGGGGTCGTTTCTGTGGGTCCCTGGACACCTCAGTCTGGCAGAAGGTGATTGGAGTGGGGGGTGGGTGATCTGAAAGGACATGTCTCTCAACCTCAGCTGTCATGATCTCCCACAGCCTCTCGAGGGGGTCACTGGGGTGCCTGGATGCCCTCGTCCATCTCAGCCTTTGAGGGCACATGTGTCTCCATTCCCTGTCGCTTCGACTTTCCTGATGAGCTGCGGCCTGCAGTCGTGCATGGTGTCTGGTACTTCAATAGCCCCTACCCAAAAAACTACCCGCCAGTGGTCTTCAAGTCACGCACCCAAGTCATCCACGAGAGCTTCCAGGGCCGCAGCCGCCTTCTGGGGGACCTGGGCCTGCGCAACTGTACCCTCTTGCTCAGCAACCTCAGCCCTGAGTTGGGCGGCAAGTATTACTTCCGCGGGGACCTAGGGGGCTACAACCAGTATACCTTCTCCGAGCACAGCATCCTGGATATCATCAGTGAGTACCCTAGAGCTTGCACAGGGGGCGGTACTGGGGCAGGGCTGAAGCAGGCAGGAAGTTCTCCCCAGCACCTTTCCAGAAAGGTCTCCCTAGCATAGATCCAGGGGCTGGTTGTTTTGGCTGGGAGGTGCAAAGCTCAGGGCCCACAGGGATCAGGCAGATGACAGAAATGAGTAAAGCAGGGCTCCAAACAGATTTATTGCCCCCAGAGGAAGAGGAGTGTTCTTTCTCTTCTAGAAATACCTGAGAAAAAGGCAGTGGGGCTCAGGGATGAGGGGTAAGGCCTCTAGATTCCTGCATTCCCTAGGCAGCTGTGGGCAAGTTAACCTACCTTCTCTGGGCCTTGATTTTCTCTTCTGTAAATTGGGGATAAGAGCAGCACTTAAATATCAGTGAGTGACTGGTTGTCAAGAGCTCAGAGTGGTGCCTGGCATATGGCACCCAGCTTCAGCTAACAGGTGCTGGGTGAGAATACAGGGTCATTGCTGTCAGTCAGTCTGAATTTTCAGAAGAAGGCAGACTGTGTATTTTCTTATAATCTCCTAATTCTTAAACATTAGCTGCTGATTCAGATGTTTTTTTTTTTTTTTAATTCCTAAATTTAGGCAAAATAAAATGCAGCTCTGGGCCAGATTTGGCAATCTGAGTAGAGGCCGCTGCCTGATTTCAGGCATTCCCACTGCCTAGTTTCTGAGAGGCTATATTGCCTGGAGCTCTTGGATTCAGGCTCCCCACTAACACCGAGTCTATACGAGGAGCCAGACTACAGTCCTGATGCAGAAAGAGACACCCCCCCACACACACACACTTACATCCACAGGTGGAAGGTAAACAAACAAACAAACCAAAAAACAAACAAACAAACAAACAAATGGTGGGGAGGAAAGATGTTTCTTAAGGAACAAGCTATAGTGTCAAAAAATGATGAAGCCACAGCAATAGGATCTGAAGCTCAGTTTTACCAGGTACTAGCTATGGCCCAGTTTCTTCAACTGCAGGATGAGTAAAGTAATATTACCCACCTGCTAGAATTGCTGGGAGGACCAGCAAGTCCAACAGTGTAAAGTACTCAGACCACTATTATGTTATTTTCATTACTGTTACAACTGTGGTTGAATTTATGCAGGGCTTCTGGGTGAAGGGTAACCAGGAGGTTGTAGGGAATTCTGTATCTGAGGGTAGGAAACCAGGTGTCAGGATTGGAGTAGGGCAAAGTATGGGTGTCTGCTTCCTCAACCTTCCTTCTCCCCACCTAACCACAGATACCCCCAACATCGTGGTGCCCCTGGAGATGGTGGCAGGCACGGAAGTGGAGGTCAGCTGCATGGTGCCTGACAACTGCCCAGAGCTGCGCCCAGAGCTGAGCTGGCTGGGCCACGATGGACTAGGGGAGCCCGCTGTGCTGGGTCGGCTGCGCGAAGACGAGGGCACCTGGGTGCTGGTGTCGCTGCTACACTTCGTGCCCACTAGGGAGGCCAACGGCCACCGGCTGGGCTGCCAGGCCTCCTTCCCCAACACCACCCTGCAGTTCGAGGGCTACGCCAGCCTGGACGTCAAGTGTGAGCCTGGGTGAGGGAAGGAGGGTGGGGGCGGGGAGGGGCCAACAAAGTTCGGTGCCGGGGGCGGGGCCTGCGGCACCAGCCGTTGACCCCTCAGTGTCGCTGGCCTCAGACCCCCCGGTGATTGTGGAGATGAACTCCTCGGTGGAGGCCATAGAGGGCTCTCACGTCAGCCTACTCTGTGGGGCTGACAGCAACCCGCCGCCGCTGCTGACCTGGATGCGGGATGGCATGGTGCTCCGGGAGGCCGTGACTGAGAGCCTGTTCCTGGAGCTGGACGAGGTGACCCCCAGGGAGGACGGCGTCTACGCATGCCTGGCAGAGAATGCTTATGGCCAGGACAACCGCACCGTGGGCCTCAGCGTCATGTGTGAGTGGCCGCCCTGTGCGCACACACGCCCCACACTGGCCCTGGAGAGGAGGCTAGTCAGACAGGATTCTTAGCTAGGAATCCAGGAGAGGTCTTCATTCACAAATACTTACTGAGGCAAAACGCCAGGGCTGAGGATAATAATAACGATAGCTACAGCCAACGTTTACTCAGCAGTTTCTGAGCACTTTACACAAATGCTCTTCCTTCCCCTAGGCATCCAGGAAGCTGACTCCTCCCACCTCTTCCCACTCTTCATGGAAGCCTTCCCTGGCCATTCTAGTTTAAACTATAACCACCAGATTTCTCATTCCTCCCTCTATTTTTCTCCAAAGCACTTACCTCATCTTGCCAATGACATATTTTATCTACTTAAATAGCATCTACCTATATGGGCAGGGATCTTTATCTGCCTTGTTCTGGCTAGAACAGTGCCTGTCAGTTAGGATCCCAGTGAACCCTGTAAACTTGGGACTATCATTAAGCCCATTTTACAAATGAGAAAAATAAGGCCCAGAGAGATTAAGACATGAGTCAATACACAGCTGGGAAGGGGTAGAGCCGGAATTCAAACACAAGCACTCTGGCTGCAGAAGCTCTGTTCTTGTAAACAGGGCAGCCAGGCCTGGAGTTAACCTAGCCATCCTGAGCTGGTGTGCTTGGGTTGGGGTGTCGTGGTCATATTTGGGGGTGGGAGTTGGCTGACAGAAAAGGCACCTCCTGGCTTTTGACCACCGGCCCACTGTCCTGCCCCCCGCTCCCCGCCAGATGCACCCTGGAAGCCTACGGTGAACGGGACAGTGGTGGCTGTGGAGGGGGAGACGGTCTCCATCTTGTGCTCCACACAGAGCAACCCGGATCCTATTCTCACCATCTTCAAGGAGAAGCAGATCCTGGGCACGGTCATCTATGAGAGTGAGCTGCAGTTGGAGCTGCCTGCTGTCACACCTGAGGATGATGGAGAGTACTGGTGTGTGGCTGAGAACCAATATGGCCAGAGGGCCACTGCCTTCAACCTATCCGTGGAGTGTGAGTATTCCCCCTCCTCTCTGCCCCTGCTGAGAGCTGAATGGACTTTGTGTCCCCTCCATCCTGAGGTAGATAGTTCAGTGGGGGACACGTGAGTTACGGGGAGGTACCCACATATTCCAACCAAGGGTTAGTTTTGTGCCATCAGATGAGGATGGGGAAGGCAGGGAAGCAGAATCCAGAACAAGAAAATACAATTCCCACCTGAAAATACTGTGTCCCCACATCCTAGAGTATGCTTTTGACCAAAGACATTCAGATCCTGTGGCCACTGCCCCTTTGGATTAACTGAAATAATGACAATGGCATCTGACTCTTGTGGAACATTGCTGTATCAGACACATTGGAAGCATGGTATAGGGACCCACTCATTTCATCCTCCTGACATCCCTATGAGGGAGATACTATTACTGTCCCTAGTTTCCAGAGAAGGAAACTGAGGCCCAGAGATGTTATGCCATTTGCTCAAGGTCACACAGCTAGAAAATGACAGAATTTGAGTTTCAAATGCAGGTGGTCTGGTTCTACTCTTTTGTCCTGCCCAAAGTTGACCTCATCCTGCATTATTACATCAGAATACAGTGATCAAGGAGTTGTTATGTGCAAAGGGCTGTGTGTGGCTCTTTGGGAGATGGGGGATAGAACCAAGAGGACATCAAGCTTCTTAACAGATTAGGTATAGCAAGAGAGATGAAATGGATGCACATAAAAAGCTAAGTGCTTTGGAAATAAAACTCATCGTTCCATTGCCTGCCAGAACCTCTTCTGACCTCCTCTCTTTGGAAAGCACCACCAACACTCCTACCCCTACCCTGGCCACCATTCTGGATCATAGCTCCTAAGTCACAGTCTTGACTCCTCCTCCTCCAGCCACTCCATCTGGAATGTTTCCTCTATGTTTCCATTTCTCTTGCTTCCTCCTTGGCTCCAACCTGACCTCTGGCACTAGTCTCCAAACTTTACTACTTCCCACCTCAATTATTTTACCTACAATGGTCCCCAACCACACAAGGTTGCCAGAAGGTTTGAGCACAGTCCACACTCAATACTCTGTATGTACAGTGATAATCAGTACACAGTAGCTACAGGTTAGATTATTACTGAAGGGCCATCTTCCACAGCAAAGCCATGGCTGGCTACTCCTCTGCTAACCTTTCATCTTTGGCCTCATTCCTCCTGGTGTCTGCTTGCTTGCGGCATCCAATAATACTCATGGTGTGCAGGCTGTACAGTACTCTGCCTTCTCCATATGTGCCCTCCAGGGCCCAGCTTCCCCCTTCTGCTGTACTCTTTTCCCTGTCACACCCCAAGCCAGTGGTCCTTAAGTTTAAGAGTCAGAACCCCCTGAGAATCTGATGGCAGCCCCTGAACCTACACACAATACCATCTCACATATATCGTCAGTCACAGACTCTCCCGTATAATAAGAGTAGGGGCAGCAAATGGTCATTAAAGGCCTATTCTGGATCATGGTTATGTTCTCTATAGGTGTTATTTTGCTGAGCTGTTGTGGCCACACTGTGGAGAGCTATGTGTTATCATGATCCCTTAACCGAGGAGAAATGAACGTCAGAATTTCCCTGCCCCACCCCGGCTGCATAGTTAGGAAGATTGGTCAGTGCCAGGATTCATTGGGACTCCTGTTTGCCCCAGCTGTTAAACCTCTGGCTATTTCACCACCCCTGCAGCCTTTGGCATCCAAGGGTTCACTTAATCTGGCTTGTTTTGAAAATAAACAAACAAATGGATGGACAGATATGGAGTGGAGTGTAAGGCCTTATATCTACTGGTGCTGAGGACCAGCTGTGACCCACGCTCTGACCCTACCTGCTGAGCCCCTCATGCTTCACAAGGCCTGTGTCACAGTACTTTCCTTCCAGGAGTGCAGCCTCAGGCTGCTGGAAAGTGCTGTCCCTCTCAGCCCCGCTCTGTCCCTGAAGTTTATGTCCCCTAGTACCTGGCTTTAGTGCTCACTGACAATGGTGAGCTTTCCTGGTGTGGGGTGCCCTGTCTTCTCGTTGACCCCAGGGCCCAGTATGGTATGGGCAATGCAGGCGGCTCTCACCCTCACAGAGCACTTGTGACATGAGGGCACAAGTCTGAGCCCTTTGCATGTATTCATCTGTTCATTCTCACAACAATGTGATTGTGGAGGGCGCTGTTCTTCACCCAGGTTAAGGGAAGGAAACTAAGGTGTTACTGGTGTTGAGTACCCAACAGAACTGAACTAACGTGGGTCAAAATGCCATCTCTGTCTCTGCCTTGCTGCATGATCCCAGCAAGCGTCTTCACCTTTACTGAGCCTAAATTCTCTCCTCTGAAAACGGGTGTGATAGCAGTATCTTACTTCAAAGATGGGAGTGAAGACTAAAGAAATTACAGTGAGAACTCACAGCACCTGACACATTCTGTGTGTTCTGTAAGTCTTAGATATCCTCATCATTTCTCAATTATCTTTCTTTTGGACTCCAGGCTGAATATCCGCCCTGTACTCTGCTGCCAAAGCTTTGCTCATGTGCTCCCTCTGCTGGAATGGTTCTATTCATCTAATCATAAGTCTTTGGGTGGATATTCATTCAAGCCTTTATAGTGCACTCATGTTCCTATCTTTGGAGTCCCCATGGTCCCTTGTGAGTTAAGGACCATTAACTCCTGTTTGCATGGATGAGAACTCCATCTAGGAGGCCCAGGGAAGCTGAGGTTTGATGGGGGCCACCAGCCAGTAGATGGCAGCACTTTGGGTTGGTCTAGTGTCAATCAAGGTTTCATAGGGTCTCCCAGGCTGCTTGCAAAGCTGGGAAGATGCTGAGCACATGCGGGCAGGGTGTCTGCATTCCCACAGCATCTAGAGCAGACATTGTCATCAGAGCATCAGTGGTACAGTCTTGACTGAAAGGGTTTTTAAAAATGTAGTCACTGTCAGTTCAGGTTTGTCGTTATTGATTTACTCTGCAGTGTGTTAATTCGTTTAGGCATGTCTGCCTAAACAGAATTTAGGGTATATAACTTTTAGTTTACTAGACTTATATAAATGTACATATTGAGTCTCTAT
Source organism: Macroglossus sobrinus (assembly GCA_004027375.1). Classification (NCBI taxonomy): domain Eukaryota; kingdom Metazoa; phylum Chordata; class Mammalia; order Chiroptera; family Pteropodidae; genus Macroglossus; species Macroglossus sobrinus. The sequence goes on along the minus strand of PVKZ01006564.1, from coordinate 7,951 downwards.
TAGAATCATCTCTATGGCAAGTACATCTGATCATATGACTCTCTCCCCATCACTGTTGCCTGAATATTCTTTTTTGTTGAAAATTGAAAATAGGTGGGATAGGTGAGCTGAGAGTCAGTTGCCTGTGTGGAAGTGGGTTTGGTCAGAACTGAGAACCAGAGCTCAGTCTAGAGTGAACAGAGGGGAGCGCTGGACTCTCCAGAAGGAAAAGAGAATATAATTTTAAAAAGCAACGTTCAATATTTTTATTATAATTTCATATTTTGGAAAATGAAGGAAAAATATTGTACCTATATCATTTTTTAAATTCAAAAGCTCAACTCAATGATCTTGGGTGGAGGGTGGTGTTTAGTGCTAGTGGTGATGGGGACTCCCATGACAGAAGGAAGGTTAGGGTACAAAGGGGGCTCTCGGAGTAAGCCATGGCATCTACAGGATGGCTGAAAGGGGGGGCAGGCAGAATTCAATAGCTCACTCCACAAGCCTTCCCAGAGCTCTGCTATGTGAAATGCACATTTTAAGTGTGGGAGACAGAGTGGAGAGAGAATGAGAACCTGTCTTGATGGAAAAGAGAGCCTAGCCATATCAATACACAGCGTGGGTAGGGATGAGTGCTGGGAAGAAAACCGAATGGGACAGGGGGTAAATGTTAGCGAAGCAAGGTGCAGTTTACATGGGAAAAAAAGGGGTTCTGAATATCTGAGTAGAACCTCACGGAGCAAGGAAGTGAATTGGGAAGGTATCTCCAGGGAGTGTTCCAGGCTGAGGGCAAAGCTCCATGCACTTGAGCAACAGCAAAGAGGCCAATATGACTGAAAAGGAACGAGACTTTCAAGTTGAAAAAAGGAGAACAGTGTGGCTAGGTCACACAGGGTCTTGCAGACCAAGGCAAAGAAGTTGGATTCTATTTCAAGTGACACGGAGCAGTTGGAGGATGGATTTGAGCATGACCGATATATGTCTTCCAAGGTGAACAAAGTTAGAGAAGGTGTAAGAGATAGTGCAAAGGATAAAATGCAGCTCATCTCTGAGTTCCCACCCTGATCTTGGCCCTCAGCTCAGGAGTCCCAGCCTCGGGTTGTCTGCAGCCCATTCAGTCTTGACCTTGTCTCTGCAGTTGCCCCTGTGATCCTCCTGGAGTCTCACTGTGCAGCAGCCCGAGACACAGTGCAGTGCCTGTGCGTGGTGAAATCCAACCCAGAGCCCTCCGTGGCCTTTGAGCTACCCTCACGCAATGTGACCGTGAACGAGACGGAGCGGGAGTTTGTGTACTCAGAGCGTAGTGGTCTCCTGCTCACCAGCATCCTGACACTGCGGGGCCAGGCCCAGGCTCCACCGCGGGTCATCTGCACCTCCCGCAACCTCTATGGCACCAAGAGCCTGGAGCTACCCTTCCAGGGAGCACGTGAGTGGTGTGACCTGGGGCTGGGGGCTCCTCTTGGATCCAGATTGACCTCCCTAAGTCTGACAGACCATCAACCACTGAGCATGGGTCAGGCCACACAGGTCAGTCAAGTGGTAAAGAGGCCCTTCTGGTCAGTGAGGAGAGGCTGCCCTGAGTTTGCCCGAACTGTACCAGCCCCTCCCTAGGCTTTCCAGGCTAGTCAGTCAGGGCAAAGATATGCCATCTGTGCAGATATTTTCACTCTCACACCTAACCCAACCCATCTCCTAAGAACCTAGGGGTCCTCACTCCCACTAGCAGCCCTGAGGGCACCTGGGTCTTCTCTGTTCTCAGATCGCCTGATGTGGGCCAAGATTGGGCCCGTGGGAGCTGTGGTTGCCTTTGCCATCCTAATTGCCATTGTCTGCTACATTACCCAGACGCGCAGAAAGTAAGTGCCCACCAGGGCTGACCTGGAGGTGGGGAATCTCCAAGGTTTGGGGGGCAGGCTGAAGGGTGAGCAAGGGATGGTGGCCCTGTATATGTGTGGCAGGGAGGATTCAGCCACAAAGCAGGGGAGGGATGGGCAGTGGTGGACAGGAAGAGGCTAGTCATTAGAAGAGCCTATCTGCCCCATCTTAGAGAGACAGGTGGGAGCAACTCTGGGGTCTAGTGGGCCAAACTCCAAAGGCAGATGGAGGCGTGAGAGTCCTACTGGGTCTGCTGTGTCCTGCCCTGCAGAAAGAACGTGACAGAGAGCCCCAGCTTCTCATCAGGGGACAATCCCCCAGTCCTGTTCAGCAGTGACTTCCGCATCTCTGGGGCACCGGAGAAGTACGAGGTGAGGGCCAGAGTCCTGAGACTTCAGGCTAGTTGGAAAACCTGAATGTCAGGGACAAGTGCCTGGGAGGGGCCTGGGGGGCCGTGGAGCAGAGGGAAAGGGAGGAAGTGTGGAGGGCTGGCTGGGGCCTAGGCTGGGAGAGGTGCTCAGGCTGAGGTTGCAAAGGGGGCTGTGGGGCCTGGGTCTAAGGGAAGCCCTCACCTCCCTACCTGGGTCTATGACTGCATTTCCTTCTCCAATAGTCGAGAGAGGTCTCTACCCTGGAATGAGCACCCCAGGAGGTAGGTCCCGGAGGCCTCAGTGTGCTCACCTCTGGGCCCTCGGTGGGCCTTGGGGCTGGCATGCATGTGTGTGCGTCCTCGTCAGGCATCCAGGATGGTCCCCTGTTAAGTTTGCCCTGCCCAGCACTCCTGTCCCATTGCTGCTCCCTTCTGTCTGTCTGTGGCAACTGTCCTGTGTGTGTGTCCAAAGACACATGTGGGGGTGAGATTGTGGGTGGAAAGCATGAGGGGGAAGCCAAAGTCATAGCTGCAGGATCACCCAGATTGAGGGGGGACAAAAATAGGCCCAAATGTAAGAGAAAGACTTACAGAGCCAGGCATGTACAAACATGGAGCTTTGTGACTCAATTGTGAAGCTGTGAGGGTGCAAGCCACTCCATCCTTTACATCTAGGAAAGGTGGAACAAAACCCTTCTAATGAGTTTGTTCCCTTCATAGAGTGACAGACGCCTGGGATCTGAGAGGAGGCTGCTGGGCCTTCGTGGGGAGCCCCCGGAGCTGGACCTGAGCTATTCTCACTCAGACCTGGGAAAACGACCCACCAAGGACAGCTACACCCTGACAGAAGAACTGGCCGAGTATGCTGAAATCCGTGTCAAGTGAGGGAGCTGGGGGCAGCCTATGTAGCCACCACCCCATCAGGACCCTTGCTGGCCCCCACTGGCTGTGGGCTCCCTTCCTCTCAAAAGTAGTGGGGACAGGGGCAGGAAAGGGATGGGGCAGGTGACAGTGAGGTACTGGGGGCATGGCCCCTCCCTCCTTCCCAGCTGTCCTGAGCCCTGCCAGTACTGCACCTCCACAGTGTGGCTCCCCTCTAACCTCCTTCAGCCTCGTCTGTCTGGAGGGGAGTTCCGTTTGTTTGTGTTATTTATTGCTATCCCCTGCCTGGTCTCCTGCCCCACACCTGGCCCCAAGGCCTGTACGGAAGGGACATGAAATAAATGCCCCAAAGCCAAATACCTGTGTAGATCCTGATGATTTCTGAGCCCTTGCAGGGAGCCTGCCATCCCCTGCCTGCCCTCTGCCGGGCTCTGTGTAGGGGAAGGGCCCAGGGATCCTAGCCATTCAGTTCCCATTCCGAGGTGGCAGCAGTGTCTGGGTCTGTCCTATAGCATGCTGTGTTTGACTTCTAGGTAATTTCACATAACAGCCCTTTTTCCTGCCTCTGCCAAGGTCAGAGTGACTGATAGTGTTGGGCTCGCACTTGCCCACCACAGTTCACCGACAGAGATGGTTGCTGCCCCTTTTGAAGGGGCACAGGCTCCCTATTTTCCACAGTCCCCACCATTCACTGTTGTCCCCTCCCTGGCTGGCTTTGCTTGTTCACTGACATTTCCTCCTGTGTCCTGCAGGTCAGGGGCAACCCCAGAACTCGATGCTCATGAGCTTGTGGTGGTCTGACTGCCATTCCTCAAGTTCATGCTATACTCTGCAGCTTCCGTCTTCCAACTTCAATCCATTAGGTTCAGTAAACATTACCTAGGCACCAGCTGTGCACTGAGCCCCTTTAGGAAGCTCAGGCCATCCTGGGAAGGACGACCCAGGATGACCCTATGAAGATGAGAATGCTGGGGCTCAGAGCTAGGAAATGGTGTGGCCATGCTCTGGACTCAGTTTTTTTTTGGTAATACTTCTCAGGAGTTTAAAGAGAGCTAGACCCTCTGGCCTATGTGGTATTAATAACCAATGGTTGTTGAGCACTTACTCTGTGCTACCTGATTTTACTAGATTTACATTAATTCATCTCCATTTACCTTTCCTAACAACTATGACAGTGGTTCTCAGAGTGGGTTCCTGCACCAGCAGCGACAGCATCACCTGGGCTTTTGTTAGGAAGGTAAATTCTCAGGCCCCACTCAAGCCACAGGAATAGAAAACTGGGGCTCAGTACTCTGTATTTTGATGGGGCGTCCAGTTGCTTCCGATGAGCTGACATTTGAGACCGTGGAGGAGCGGAGGTACAAAGAGGCTAAATCACATCTTTGGAATTTCCTAGCTGGTAACTGCGGCCTTGATTGGAACTCAGAGCTCTGGCTCTGCAGCCCTGGCTCTGCACTGTCATCTTGGCCAGGAGCCTGCAGGGCCTGCAGGTGCTGAGGGAGCAGTTCGAGGAGAGTGGCAGGGCTCGGGCAGTACAGGTGGTTTCCAAGGAAGGTGGCTTTCCCCTGGTTTTCATAGAAGGCAAGGGATACAACAGAGGCTAAAGTCAAGATCTAGAGGCAAGAATAAATAAGCCATGTTGGGAGGAAAGGTGACGAGGCTGTTTTGTCCCCATGAGGAGAAAGGAAGAGGTATGGTGGTAGCAGGCTGTGAGCAGTGGGGAGGGTCCCTGCCTTAGCCCTTTCCCCCACAGAGCTGGCAGTCTTGCAGGGAGAAGAACCTTAAATAAGTAACCTCGCTGTCACTCTTGACGCCTGCTCCCAAGGGAAGTTCTTTAGTGCAAAGAACGGAAGTGTGCCTGAGGGTGTCAGTGGTCAGGGGTCCCTGTGGAAGGGAACACCCTAAATGAAGGCCCCAAATGGGAACGTTTTTGGCAAAATTCCAGGAGCTGAACTGAGGCAGGGTGGTGTGAGACTAGGCAGAGAACAGTAGGGGCTTCACAACAGCCACAGTGGAAGTTTCCACCAGGTCTCCTGCACCCGCAAAGGCCCTGCCCTGGCACACCTTTCCCCTGAGGACAGACCCTGGCTCCAGCAGGTCTGGCCTGATAGGAATGCCCCTAAGGACTTTGTCCTGAGGACCAGAGCAATGTCAATAGTGAGGGACTCAGAGTAACCCTGTGCTACCCAAAGTGCCACCTGACCACCAATCCAGACAACCAGGTGATCTTAGGAGGGGAGAGGAGTGACTGTTCTGTTAATATTTATGTTTCATTTAGTGTGTATCAGAACAAAAGGAAACTAGCATACCAAATAGGTGATTTTTTTTAAAATAAAAACTGAGGGTGAGGCTATGTTTTTTTAAAAAGAAATCAATGAAGTGAATCAATTTAAAGAAATGTATGAAATAAAAATATTTCAAGTGGTTCACAGACAGGATAAAAGTCCTGCAGGTCATAGGCAAACCTCTAAAGATTGGGAAAAAATGAAGTGCTCTGATAAAAGACCATCTCTTAGGAGGGACTAACAGTCAGTGATAACACACAAATAGAGCAGGAATTCAGGTGTCACCCCACCCAGTTCCTGGACACCGTTTCCCCTGCCAGAATTCCTCTGTTCTATTGACACATATTTATTGAGTACCTGCGGTATGCCAGGACTATGTTGGGCCCTGGGGACACTGTAGAGACTCAGAAGAAACACCCTCTGACCTCATGAAGCTGATGTTTTGTGGAAGAGACAATCAGATAAACAAATGTTGATCAGATAGGACAGAATATGCTGTGCAAGGCTGCCATTTCAGAAAGCGGTAATCTGAGTAGAGATGGGGAGGAAGTCAGAGAAGGAGCTCTGAAGATTTCTAGGGAATATGAGTTCAGGGAAAGCCAAGATCAGGTGCAAAGGCCCATGGTGGGGATGTACTTGTTAAGTTCATGGAACAATAAGGAAAGCAATGTGCCTGGAGTAGAGTGAGGGAGCCTGAGTGGTTGCCCAAGGGAGTTTGATTACAGAGGGACTTGTAGGCAACTGTCCGGTCTTAGGCTTTTCCTCTGCATAAATTGGGGAGATGCTGGAGAATTATACGCAGATGAGTGTCATGGAGGGGCTTGAGGTTTCAAAGGCCCTACTGGCAGCTGTGTGGACAATGGACACAAGTGATTAGCAAATGCAGGTGGAGGGCTTAGGAGGCCCTGGCAGCAGTCCAAGGCAGAGGAAGTGGAGCTGATGAGAGGGGACAGGGTCAGGACCTGTTCTGGAGGAGGAACTGATGGGACTTGCTAATGCTGAACTCCTCTTGAGAGAGGAGTCCAAGATGACTGGCCACTGCCTAGATGCTAAAGAAAGAGGAAGGAATACATTCAGTGAACACAAGCATGCTCCACTCTGGCCACGTTCAAGGTCAGGAAAGGCTGAAGGCTCCTTCTCCTTGGGAAATTCTAAGCTGAAGAGGAGTCAGAATCTATGACACAGTTACTTGGAGAGATGGGAGCAGATGCACAGGATGAGGTCTGCCTAGGCTGGAATAGAGGTGAGCAGGTCTCACGTCCCATCTGTTGGGAGGGATAAGCCACCCAGCGCAAGAGGGAGGACTTCAGGCATTAGGCCAGGGTCAGGACAACACAGACCTCTTTGTCCCTCCCCTCCCACCCACCTGCCAAGTCACTCCAGGCTGAGACCAAGACAATCTGTCTCGCCCCTACCCTATCCTGAAGATTATGTCTAGGGGTAGGCAACTTCATTCTCAATGATGAAAGGGCTCCAGATCTGTGCTCATTACTCCAAAGTTCCTTCCCCTGGACTGGGGTTAGGGTCTCACAGCATTGCTGTACCAAAGCTCTAAGCCTTCTTCTTCCCCATCCTCCTCACTCTCAACTCCAGCCTGCTTCCTAGACAGGAGGTGACAACATCAGCTCACAGGCTAGGTGATAGCCAAGGAGAAGACCCCTTTCTACTCTCAGAGCTTGGTCTGTCTGCAATCCTAACCTCCCTGGGGAGTGGGGAGGGACAACAGTTTGGTTTCAAAGAGCCTCTCTGTCAAGCTCAGGCAAGAGATGTGTGACTCAAGGTCACCACGGAGTGTAGGTCAAGCAGAGTTAAGTGACAGTGTGCATAACAGTGACAGCTCACTTTCACAGAGCACTCATGCCATAACAGCCATTGTGAAAAAGCCTTAGGCGCACTTTCCCATGGCACACCCACGAAGTCTGTACCACCAATAGCAGCATCACCCTTTGTGGGGAAACCAAGAGAGGTCACTGCTGACGAATGGCAAGACCGGGATTTAAATATAGATTTAAATGTTGTGCATGAGGCTGAGAGCATCACGCGCGTGACCTCATTAACACTGTGAGGAAGGCATTATCATTAGCCCCATCTTACAGGCCTGGGAAGGGGGCTCAGAAAGGGCTACACAGCCAGGGCAGGGAGTGACAGGCCAGGCCCCTCAGTGTCATCTAGTTGCTTGGCTCCCCTGTTTCCCTGGTGGGGGCAGGTAATAACAGTCAAATCACCCAAAATGGAGACCACCTACCTCTTTGCAAGGAAGAGTGAAGTCACCACAGCTCCTCTCCTCAGGAGCTCTCCTCCCCAGCTCTGGCTCTCTCTGTTGGGAACAAACGTCAGACAGGCATGGCCTGAAGATGAACAGAAGCACTGGCAAAGCCTGCTTCTGCTTTTACTGTTTATTTCATATTGCATGATTAGCCTGGGAAAGCAAGTACCCTGGCAGCCCTTGCTTGAGAAGCGGCCTTGAGATATTTCTGGCTGCCAGAGATTTATTAGCGCACCTGTGAAAACATAGCTCTTCTTGCTAAAACTATATAAGAATGTTATTTTACAATATAAT
>PVKZ01006563.1:0-33332 GCA_004027375.1 Macroglossus sobrinus | reverse complement strand
AAAAAAAAAATCTTCCTAAAATTGGACCAAGATTTGTAGCTGTTCAAATTCCACCCCTTGATCTCCGCTCATCCCTTTTACACTGCCCTGAATAAATCTAATTTGTCATTCAATGACAGCCTTTTAAATTCCTGAATACCCCTCAGTGCCTCCTGAAGTGTTTGGGCTCTCAGGTTCTCATCCAGCCCACCATGACCCCGCTCACACTCTCGAGAAACCTCCAGGTTACCAAATGGACCTCCACATTCCTATGGTGTGAGCCTAAGGCAAAATGCAAGTACTCAGATCCTGGACCTATTTAACCATGTAAATTAAGAGCATATTAATTCTTTAATCTCTGACACAGATGGCTCAAATTCAATGAAATCAATAATCCACCCTATTTCCCAATACATGAAACAGCTTCTCTTTAACCAATGCTTTACCATATTACGATCAGGTAATTATTTTTTAAAAACAGATGTTCTTGACTTTCCATTTGTTTCTATTTAATTTTATCTCAATTACTACTCATCTTCCCAGCTAACCTATTATTTTTTAAATTTGGATTTTCTTTTTCATTTTAAACTTTTGTTTTTCATGAGCAATCTGCTCTAGACTTATACCCTGGAAAATATGGTGAGCAAATCTAGGTTATTGAAAAATAAATGTTATTCCAAGGATCATGTTATTCCAAGTGGTTAAAGATTTTTCAAAAGCATGATTTTGGATATTCATGACTTTTCAAAGAATTCCACAAATCAAAACACTACTGTTTCTGAACCAAAAAGATAATACAACCACTTAGTGACATGTGCTCTGGGCTGTTGGTACAAGAAACATTGGCTACCTCCTTGCCTGTGGGATCTTTCCAAAGAACAGAGATGTGCAACTTTCTGAGAAAAGATCTCACTAATATGAATTAGAGTTACATTCCAAGTGCAAAGAGAAATATGACACTTGTTATTCAGGAACTGAACAAGATATTTAAGTTTGTCTGCAATGTAGATTCCTCAGGGTGAAGGTTTCAATGTAGATATATGCAAATCATGTGCCCAAATACACAAATGTGGCTTTATGTCCACGGTGCTTAATACCAGTAAAATACAGACTGGCCTTGGGGAAAGGAAGGAGACCTTCTATAGCCAACTCTTAAGCATCAACTGGGAATAACATTTTTCCAATGCTTAAGACAAAATTTGACGAGTATTTGTAAACAATATGACACCCATGTGAACTCAGGTGATATAAAACAGGACACAGCTGGAAAGAGAGTTCAGAACAGAGGAAGAAATACACTGGTATTTATTTATTTATCTTTAAAACAAAGCTGTTTTTCATGGTTACTATTTGAAAGTATCTTTCCTTCCCAGGTATTTCCTGATGACAGCCCAGGGAAATAAAGTAAGCCATGTGTCTGTATTATCGTATTTACCTGGGCAGAGATTTGGAGGTTTATTGCCTTCTTCCCAGCATCTAGAACTGAGCCCAGCTCACTGAAGGTGCTATACAAATATCTGTTGAATGAATGAGAACAGCAAGTAAGAGAATAAGCCAGAAACAACAAGAGCCCAGCAGGCCCAGGGCAACCAAAGCTTGTGTCCGAGCCAGGAGCATCTGTCCACTCTGCAGATGCCTTCTAACTGTAAATCAAAAAAGAGCAAGGCTGGCCCTCACCTCAACATCACACTGTCAGGAGAACATCCTACTCCTTTGAGAGAGCAAATGAGAAGGCCCAATCCCACTAATAAACCAACTCGCAGCTACTTTTCATTTTCTTCTGCCAATAAGGGAAGTAAATCCAGGTAATTGTGTTGATATGTGAATGTAAGGCCTGTGGCAGACACAAAGCATTTCAGTTATTTCTCTTCTCCAAGACTGGCTGCTGACAGGGGTGGGGCTGACTCCATGCTCTACAAGTAGAACTTGAAAGAACACTCATCTTTCCTTGTTGTGCTTCTCTAGAATTTTATATTCTTTTCAGCAAGCCATTTCTGGAAGACGAAGGTGGTGAGAAAAGAAAGGATCAGCTTTGGGAAAGCAGAACATAGCAAGAGGGACCTGTCTCACACAGGGAGAGTATGGAAGGCTGCTCAGGGCACAGAGCTGGCTCATGAATCATATCTCAGAATCAGTCCTCAGGACAAACTCCTTCTCCCCTGGCAGATGCCTCTGACCCAGACATTCCTGCAACCACTAAATCTGATTTAATGGTGATGAAATTTGCTCACTCTGCTACTTACTACCACTGAGAGAATAGAAGCTCAGGTTTATGAACAGGCTCATAAACCAAGTATGAATTTCCTCACACATCATTTTTTGTTTTTAAGACCTATAGCAAAGAGAAGCTGCAGTGAAATATAAAGCAGTTGCTACACTTAAACAGAAATACTCTGAAAGCTGTTATTTTCCAAGGAAGGCCCTATAGGGTTCACAGGACATAAGAGCTTAACTACCACTGGTAACACTAGTCCAGCCACTGAATTTGGGACCACTAAAGCTATGTGTTTTCTAAATTTTCTACAGAAAATAAATGTATTTTCCTTGAGGCTTTGCTATACTCTGTGGAAAGCAGTGGACTCAGATTTTATCTCTCAGGGGAATGTATCACTGGAGCCCAAATAATACATGATCAGAGATGGGTTCCTACTCCAGTTGCCATACACCTAGGGCCTTGATTGTCTCTATCTATGGAATGGCCTAATGGATAGGACCCACTACCAAAGTGGTTGTGGGGACTGCTATGGTATGAATGGTTGTGTCTCCCCAAATTTACATGTGGAACTTTTAACCCCAAACATGATGTCATTAGGAAATGGGGCTTGGGAGGCGATTAGGTATGAGGGTGAGGCCCTCATGAAAGGAATTAGTGCCCTTATAAAACAGGTCCCCAGAGATCCCTTGCTGCTTCTACCATGTGAGGACACAGCAAGACGATGCTGGCTGTGACCCAGGAGGAGGAAACCTCAACAGAATGTCACCATGCTGGCGCCCTGATCTCAGACTTCCACACCCATAACTGTGAGAAATAAATTTCTCTTGTTTCTAAGCTCCCAGTCTGTTTTGTTATAGCGGCCGGAACAGACCTAAGACAAGGACTAACTATGAAGTCTCAGGCACAATTATTGCCAACACTGGCAGTGCTACTTTAATAGAAGATGGGCACCTCAGTGCCTCTTCTCAGTAAAGAGAATGAAAATGCCAGTTTCTGTGTAAGTTGCAGGTTTCCACGTAACTGGCTCAGAATAAATGAACCTCACAAGTATATTTGAATGTCGTCCATGCAGCCCTCACCTGCAGAGCCCATCTGCTGTATCCTTGTGGCAAACGCTGACGGGAAGTCCTCACCTTGAGGTGGAGGGTAGATCTGAGAAGGGTGCATCATCCACAATCAGGGCTGCTACCAACCTGCTGGTTCCGGGCACTCAGCCTGTGGTTCTGAGAGGCTGGAGGCAAAGCAGGTCCCCGCGGCCATGCCCTTCTCACTCCACCCATCCATCACCCACCCTATCATTCCACTGTCTCCACCAGTCACCCCACTTGCCACCCATTGTGAGTACAAGGAACCTCCTCTCTAGGCCAGCCATGGCCACCGTCAGGCCATCGCCTATCTCCTCAGGACCAAGGGGGCTGGTTCCTTCCCCACTTTACTATCCAGAACACCTTCCTTCTGCCTACCTACCCTGCCCCCACTGACATTCCTCCCCATGAAATGGCAGCAATATCAGGTATTAAGTGAATGTCCTGTGCCCATTTAACCCTCAGAACAGCCTATGGGCCATAACTATCTTTACCACTCCATTTTCCAGACAAGAAAACTGAGGCACACAGCATTTAAGTGACTTTCTCATGGCTATTCAACTTAAAGGGTTAGGCCTGGCTCCAAGAGTCTTGTCTTAACCCCTTTCTCTGTAACCCTCAGCACCAGAGCAGCTTTTTATTGCAAAAGTGCCTGGATTTCATGATTTTTGCCATCTGCCAACTGTCTTGTTGTTTATGTAACATTTTGGGAGGATTGGTTAATGTTTATGTAAATTTATTTTAAGAATAAACAAGGCTCTGAACCTGAGGCTGACCCTATTCAAAAGGGAAATTAGGAGAAATGTTAAAAGCCTGTTCACAGTAGTTATATGGAGTCTTCCACATAATCTGGAAGGAGGAGAATGGGAGAGAGAATGGGGCTGGGGGTGAAGGTGGCCTTTTTCTTCATGATTCAGTGTTTGGCTCCACACTCAAGACCACCTGCTCTAGGATATGTCTCTAGGGATATTCAGAACAAATACCACGTCCCAAGTCTTTGTCTCTTACTCTGACACAGCCCAGCATGTCATTGACCTACATATAAACCTTGTCAAATGGAAGTAAAAGTAAGACTTCAGAAAAGGTCTGTCCTCTTCCCTAAGCAAAACCTAATTTCCCCCTCAACCTATTTCCCTTCAGACCTCAGCACTTGGCCTTCAGCAAGAGTCTTGTCTCCCGAAAATAAGTTCATTCCTTTCCAGGCCCAAAACCCAGCTTGTACCACTGAAGGAGACAAGCACCCATGCACTAAGAGCCCCAGAGGCTCCTGCAGGCTGGCAGCCCAGACAAGACACAGCAGTGGACTCCAATCTGGATCCCAACCCCAAAAACAGCTAGTGTCCTGGCAGGACATTTACCCAGTAGCCAGCAAACCTGTTTACCTCCCAGGGAAGCCACAGAAATGTGGCCATTCCCTGGTGGAATTTGGGAGAGGATAGAAGTTTTAAATTTCTAAAATGTGCACTTTTCCTTGTGGTTAAAAAAAAAAAAAATGCCACGAGATGTTGTCCAGGTTCTGCTCCAGGTTTACATGCCTACATATTATCTGGTGGGTCTCTCTTCATTGTTCCACACAAGTCCACTGGGCCATAGCAGCAACAATAAAACACACAGCAGGTGGATTCACACGGAAAGTTTCAGACCAGACGCCGGTGGGATAGTTCTATTTCTCAGGCTTTATGGTGAATCCACAGAGCATTCCAAGATAACCCCCGGAAGAAAGTGAGGCCACTTTGCTCTGACAGTCACAGCCACACAGGTGAGACTCCAGAGGGCACAAAAATTCGTTGCTACTGCTTTGGGCCCAGGTTTCTTTCTCATTAGCCTGTTGGTCACAGCTGGAGAATAATGAAACTGCTAAAAAAAGAAGGGCTCATGTAACCCACTGTTATGCCAGTAAATGTTTACCAAGTTTTCTCAGGGAAGAAAGTCCTGACTTTTAGCATTTGCCCATGGTTGTAGGGTAAATATTCCCATATGGTGGATTTCCAGATACCAACATGACTTACTGAATAACTGAGCCAGGAGTTGGGAGGAGAGCCCCCGAGACTCCAGATCCCACTCCATGTACCTTCAGCACCTTGTGACCTCCCATTGAGACTGTCCCTCAAGGTCATTTCAACTAATTTTTGCTTTCATAAAAACAATCGTTGTTAATTACTTAATTCACTTTATTTAATAATAAGTAAAAAATTGCTATTAAAAATGAAAGCTGTTCACTTGGAAGGAACAAAATGCATGCCTCTTTTATTCCAGTCCTTTTTTTTAAATTTATTTTTCAATTACAACTGACATACATTATATTAGTTTCAGGTGTACTACATAGTCATTAGACACTTACATAACAAGGCATCTTTTTTTTCCAGGACACAGTCCTCCTGACTCTGGGTTCAAGGCACTGAGTTATGTGTAAGTTCAAATCTTGAGCTTCCATAGGCTCCACTCCCATGGCCCGAGTCAGAGTCAGAAAGCACTCTCAGATATACTCAGTGACAGCCCTGTCACTAGGGCCACTGCAGATGGCTGTGCAGCTCAGCTGTGTTCCAAGGCACGAGCCCCAGGAGTCTGAAGTTCACGCCAGGCCTCACACCCCTTTGGAAAGGGCACCCTTTTTGCAGTTCCACAAGTGCCCCCATTTGCACTTGCTGCTAACATGCCGATGACCTCATGTGAAACATCAGACTGAAAAACTGTACACAATTTAATTGCAAAGTTTAGAAAAATAATGGGTTTACAATGCTAGAACACTGTCCTTTTGGAAAATGGCCAGCAAATCTACAATGAATGCACATTGTGATGGGTCCACCCTAGTGGAAGCACTAAATTACAGAGTGAAAACCAGAGCCTATTAGAGCAGAACTTGAACAGCTTGGTACATATAGGATTGATTTAGAAGTTCTGGTCACCTGCACTGGGAGGAGGGACCACCCAAACAGCCTGGCATCTGAGCAGATACAAGCCCAGTCCCTACACTGTAGCAGTCAACTACTCCAGGCAGCGACTGGAATCAGGGTCCACAAGCCCACTCTGGACTGGTCCTGACCCCTGGACCAAAGCTATAGCAATGTACTTGAAAGCTCTGCAGCTACAGTGGGTCTCCTGAGTCCATTCTGATTGTGCCAGAGGTGAAGGCTGGAGTCTGCTCAAAGCATGCACCTCCATGTCTAGTGGCTTTATAAGCACCAAGTAAAAACTCCCTTTCTGCTTGAAAGAGTGGAAGTGACTTTCCTTTCCTGCCACTGAATCCGGATGGAGACATGCTCGCCAGATTACCAGAACTGCATTTTCAAATACAGATTCCTAGGCCTCACCAGGAGATCCTGACCACAAAGCCCAAACAGGGTTCGGGTGCTGTGCTGTTAGAAACGTCCTCAGGAAATTCAGGCACACCTGAGCAAAAAATCACTGCTTTAGATCCTACCAAAGTGATGTCACTACAGATCTGGCATGTTTGGAGACCATGCAGAGAACTATGAAGATGTTTACGTGTGTTAAGACAACATAAGCCCTCTTCTAAATGCCATGCTCACACTGTGTCGACTCGGTCAAGGTTTTTCCTCCAAGCCCCCTTCCAAGCAGAAGCAGCAGGAAGCAAGACACTGTGTCAGTCCAGACAGGGAGCATGCAAATCCCATGTGTCAATGGCCTTGAAATCTTGCTTCTCAGAGGAAGTTTAAACTGGATTTGCTGACAGGAAATTGTCAAGCCTTTCACCCACCCTAACCCACTGGTGTTACCACTCAGATGAGGTCTAAGACAGCCACAAGGAGAGCCAAGAATGATGAGGGAGCCCCAGACAGGACAGCACCTATCCTGAGAAGAATCCACCATCCACCTATTACATTCCCCTGTCCTCTGGTATCCACAGTAATGCCCCCTTGCTTCCAAGGCACTGCAAGGCCCGCAGGGCCCCTCGAGCATGTGCGCTTTCTACTCCTCACTGTCCCACAATCACACCAGGACTCCACAGCCCTTGGCCCAGCCTCCCTCTTGCAGCGATCCTCCTCCCTCCTCTAGGCCACCTGGAGCCCCTGACATTGATGAGCCTCCTCCTCCCCAGCTGGTGTTAACACTTAATGTGCATCTGGTGTGGTGGAGGAGAGGTGGGGTTCAACGTCTGGAACGCATTGCTCTAGTCAGTGAGAGGGCACACTCTCTGCACACAGGCCTCTGGGACTGTCACTGAATTAGTGCTGCAGGCAGTGGGGGTCCCATCAGTCCCGCCACTTCCTCCCTTGGATGGGGATAGAAGACTCAGGTTCTGCAGCACAACCAAAGAGCCAGACAAAGCTAAGTTCAAATCCTACTTCTGGCCTCTCCAGCTGGGTGAGCTTGAGAGCTCCTGAAGTTTGCTGGTTATCAGACCCTGGGCTTTAAAACCCAGTTCATTAATATGAACTATGATCAACAATGTGAGCTCCTCCCAGTCAACCAGGGGCTGCCCCCAGGCACCAGGGTCAGTCATGACTGCAGGAAGACAGAGGACTGGGACGCCCTACTCCCAGCCTGACTGCAGAACTGTTACCACAATTTTACCAGGAGTCATTCCCGGCTCTCTGATGGAGACCAGATGCCGGGCAGGGCGGCATGACCCCACAGTGTTGCCCACAGCAAAGCTGTGAGTCAGGCTTACCCTGCTGTCTCAAAGCAGAAGGGGAAACAACACACAGGAACAATAAAGCACTATCCTAGAAGACAGCTCAAAGCACCAGTGACAGTGGAACCTGAGCCCTGAAGCCCCAGACCCCATGCAATCCCACCCGCTACTCCAAAAGCCAGTGTCTTCCCTTCATCAGACTGCGCCCCTTCACCCCACAACCCAACAACCTCCTGACACCTCCTGATGGCAAAAGAGGTTCACAAAAGCAGGGATACCGCTCCAAGGGAGGTGGCTACTTAGGTGTGCTCCAGGTCAGCCTCTGCCACTGTGCTCAGAAAGGCCCCATTGAGGAGGTTTGCCTGGACACACAAATATACTCTCTCAGTGTGGGTCTTTCCTGCTAATAGTCCCAAGATGTGACCATTTTAAAACATGAAATTCCAGGAGCCTTAGCTTTCCCAAAAGAAGGACAAAAAAATTAGTGGTCATGTATAAAAAAGTTCAGAACACTTCACAGCTCAACATCAGGAGCCAAAGTCTTAAGGAAAGTCTTTAAAATAACATGATCCAAGTAACACAAGGTTTCTATAGGATTCTGGGAGTCAGCAGGCAGATTCCTCTTATCTGGGAAGCCAGAACACTGCCCAGAAGCCCCAGAGCCACTGACCTCTCCACTCCGCCCCCCCACCCACCCCAGGGAGCCCACTGAACAAACCAGTTGTGTGACAGATGGTCAACCACTCCACCTGCCCATCAATCTCATTATGCCAGTTAATGGTCCTTTCCTTTAATTGCCTCGGTATTTTAATAAAGGAGTTTGATCACTAATTATTTTGAGGGTAAAGAGAAGAGCAAGGTACAAGGGTCAGGCGCACGATAAGGAGGAGGTGCTGCCTATTAGCTAACAAGAGATTGTCATCCTAAGGTGAAGTCCTCACCCTGAAAATGACGTCCCACCCTCCCAGCCCCAGCAGCCACAGGGCCATCCCATGCCCTTCCCCTTGTCAAATTTGAAATCTTCTGCTGACCTCCCTTCAAACGGCTCCAACATACAGCTAACATGGACCCTCATTCTCCCAGACATTGTTCTGGGCTTTCACGCCCCATGTCCTGCTAATGCTCAGTTACCTAATGGAGAAGTGTGTTTCCATCTTGTAGATGAGAAAACTGAGGGTCAGAAAGGTCACACAAAGCCAGGGGACAGAGCGAGCATGGAGCACAGGCCTTCCGCCTCCTCCATGCTGGCCGCCTCAACTTCCAGTGTGCACACTTGCCATTGCTCCCTCTGCCTCTACACAGACAGAAACCAAAGTGCAACTTGCCACCCTGGGTGGGTACCCCCCGAACAGCAGCTGCTGAGGTGCAAAAGAAAAGAACGCACCCATGGCAGTTCTCTGTGGATGTCTGACATTCACAAAGAGGCAGTCGGCCTCATCTTCTCCTACTGCTAGCTGTGCCACCTCAGCGCCTCCTGTGACCCAAGCATATGATGATCAGAGGAGAATGCATCATCTGAGAGGAGGGGGAAGTATAGATCATTAGGACAAACATGGTGTGTCACATCCTAATGAGAGAACGTGTATATATGGGTTGGCTTGAGAAGAGCCCGAGCAGAACCGTGGATGTCTCTGCCTGCAGAACTGGATCTTGGTCGGGGGTGGGGGGCAGGGAACACTGAGAGAGCATCATTCCTAGAAGTCTTGAAATAGGGCCCATATATAATAAGTGTCATAATTACACAGGGCATAGGATATATGAAGCTGACCATCACAAGAGCCCAGTTACCTGTGGTCTGACTTAGCTTTACCTCAGGGAGGCCCCTGGAAGAAGTCTGGCATAATAGACAATATCACAAGAGAATGTGAGCTTGAGTAGCAAATGGTTAAACTGGGCTGGTATGCCAAAGAGCCTCATTGAGGGATGACTGTGAAATCATGAAGGATACTATTCCTGTGAGCATTGTAGTAAGGTAATAGGTTCTGAGATGGAAGTTTGGCCCATAGGGAGCCACCCTGAAACCAGTATGGTTCCCACAGGCTGAGCAAAGAGCAGAGTGGTCTGGGGCAGGGTGTGGTTGCACAGGGGCCAAGGACATTGGGTTTTCTAAGCATCATCATGCCACACTCCTCTGCCTCTCAAAACCCAACCCTCCACAGGACTTTCTCAGAGCCTTCTCAATGGGTGTCCATGATGAGACTTCCTGCTTCCTTCACCTGGCACCCACAGGGACTTGCCACTTCTCTGATCTTAGTAAGTGGCTGAGTTTGAAGACACCCAGGGTCAAGGACACAAACAAGCCTCTGAGGGAGGTGCCTCCAGTCTGCAGGTCTGCCCAGCTCCCTCCACCTCTGTGTACTGGTCTAGCTGCCTCCGACAGAGGGCCAGGCTCCACCTGATACTCCTTACGGGCCCTTTATGTTAGGCACTAGGCCGCAAGTCTCAAAGATACCCAATGCTGGCCCAGCAAACCCAAGGAGAAAGCCATCCCTTCAGCACCCACCCAAGCTCTGAGGCAGGCAGGATGGAGAGGGACCTGACAATCCCCATGCTCCTCTGAACGGGGGCTCCTGGCTGTGCATACCACCGCCAAAAAGAAGGCCCAGATGGGACCACCACAGAAATCCCCGCTCCAGGGGCTCGACCACAGTGTAAACTACACTCAGCTCATGTGGGGGGCACACATGAGATGACACCTGACCTTCCTGGTGCAATCCTGATGCCCATCTCGGCTACTCTGCATTTTACAATACTGGGCGTGACACCATATGCTGCCCCATGCCCACTGGTGTTGGAACAGCACTGGTCTCTTCTAATCTGTGGTTAGACAGATAGGGATGTTGAGGTCCACACTACTGGCCAGGGTTAAATCCTGTGATAACTTAATTAAAAGGGTCACATCTAGACTCACGTTCAAATTCAGACCCTTCTTTAAAGAACTGCAGGCAAAGATGAGCTGGTTAAGAACTTTGGTAAATACTCTCAGCATGGCAACCATAGCATGCTCTTGCCTGTTTCCAAGCACCTATACACATACTATGGGCTGACGGCCTGCACACAGGAACACCCATAGGGTGACCAGCCATAGGGCTTCAGTGTGCTGTACTCCATGCCCTGCGTCCATCCCCAGACCCTGGGATCTAGGCTGGCAGTGGTCTTGACTTCATGAAATCTACCTGAGACTCCCCCACAACTTTCCTAAAAGAAAGGATTTGTATTTCTCTACATCCCCATCCCCGAGGGTCTCTGGAATCTGCCAATTTGAACTACATGTGAAGGACAACCTTGTAAAACAGGCACCATGCCAGAGAAGCTCACGCGGTCAGCTGGAAGGAAGTACACCAAGGGTGCTATCTGGCCGCAAAGCCTTGAAGAAAGACCCAGGTTCTCCAGGCCCACCTGATCTCAGCAGCCCCTGCCTCAGGAGGCCTCACACCTACGGTACAAGAAGGGCCCAAGGTCTGCAGTTCTGCTGGTTCAGTGGAAGAGAACAGCTTCCCTCAGGCCAGTCCTGGACACACATCTGAAATTAGGTGAGGGAGGCCCTTTGGCCCTGGCTCCAGCCTTAGGTCACAGGCTGCTCTCTTCCCTGGGAGACTGTATAGGCTATTTCAGGCTGATCGCTACCAAACTCCTCCTGCCCCCTCACTTCCCATCAGGAAGTGAGCACTGCTCTTCTGAAGGAGGAAGTCTGAAAACACCACCGCCGATGAGGTTCTCCTCCCAGATCCAGGGGGCCAACAACAGCAAAGGCCCAGCTGCTGAGGAACCCCATTCCCACAGCCTCAGCCTGTCTGGCACAGAATGAAGGACCTGATGGCACAAGAGGGATGGCAGCAGGATGAGGACATGGGGGCTCCCCAACCCGAGGGATGTTAACATTACAAATATGTGCTGGTATTCAGAACAGCAAACACCTGAAGGCAACCTGAGAGTCTAGCCACAGACAATGGCTAAGAAATCACCAGCAAGTGTAACAGAGCAGGAGGCAGGGCCATGCCTGCCACCTAGAGAGCATCTCCAGTACAGATCCTTGAACACTAAGAGCAGGTTGTAGAAATGTGCCTGAAGAATGAACACGTTTAACGTATATGTGTGCAGGTACACGTGGTGTCCAAATGTATATATGTACCCCTGCGGGCATGCATATGTGTCTGCCTAGACATGTATCAAACAGCAGCAATTCTGGTGAGTGAGATGGAGGTATTACAAATGGTTGTTGGGACAAGAGTTGTTGGTTCATGTTACAAACTCTACAATGATTCCTCAGAAATGTGCCTCATCAAAAGAATTTAGAAGACCCAGAGTAAAAAGCTGTGGGCACCTAAGGAATGAGACGTGTCACCCCAAATTTCAGACAGACAAGATGGGCACTGTCCCCACGAAACTGCACTGCCACCAGTACCTCAGGGTTTCCATAAAAGGTTCAGGCTATGTATCTGGAACTTGGTCTTGGGTTTGTGATTGTCCTGAGACACCCTGGATGCCACTGCATGAGACACTGGAAAGCATTTTATTTTAGTGACAGTTTGTATGTCACTAAACTGGACAGCCAGCACCAACGTCCAGATAGCTTTCCTCTGGGAGGAGAGAGAGAGAATCTCATGTCAAAAACCTAAAATGACCAGGAAAATAATTAACTATATAGCTGCAATCACGGACAATAGTGGACACAGTAATAGTGTCAGGAAACAGTAAAAGTCATCTGGTGCTAAGACTGGCTGAAGTCTGTAGATTTTGGGGGAGAAAATAATAAATACTTTGCCTGTACTCATAAGTTTGTACCTTGCCCGGGGCTACTGTGGTGCAATAGAACTAAAGTGGTTCTCAGCCTTAACACGCCGGCTACAGTCCTGAAAATTCACCCATGGTTTACACTAACTACACATCTCAACAGGCCAGCCTAAGCCCAGTGCTCAGACTGCTGAACACTGCTGAACACTCACTCACCATGTATACAGGCCATGTCCAGCCAAGGAGAAGTCACCATCCCCCACCCTACCCACCCACCCTCAGGGTCTGGGCACACGTGAGGGAGTGATGGAAGGAAAGCAGTTCTTGGCTGAACCCACTTTACCTCCAGCATTCACTTAGTTACCTTCTCTACCCACCCCCCACAGAGTCTTAATATTTTACTAAAGAATCACACATAAATCAACTTGGGCCAGTAACAGTCAAGAACAGTGGAGCCACTTTGTTTATTAAAGCAACACTTGCCCAACTCCAGTGTGTACGGGGATCCTGGGGTGCCTCAGTCATCTGGGTCGGGCCTGAGGTATATCTGCATGGGCCCTAAGCTCAGCCAGCAGGAGAGCATCAGTGCTCTGGCTGGCATGTCATGACGGATGTGACAGCTGAGGATGCTGGTGAGAAGAGGGGAGGACAAGTAGGGAGTTACCCACTAGAAGCCGCAGCAGGTTAAGGAGCATCACTTTGCGGTACCCAAAAGTCAACCTGAGTAGTTTTACCATCTTTGGTGACTGTGGTCTGTGATAAAACCTGAGTTCGGGAAATAAACAGGAAATTAGGAGTGCCCTGTGGACACCCAGTCACCCAAGTGGCAGGGGAGGAACTGCTGTTCTCAGGCCTCTAGGTTTAGACCTGCTTCACTGAACACTCTTCCTACCACATACCCTCACTCCCATCGCCCCAGCTACATACACCTTCTCTCTCTTCCCAAGTTACCTGCACTTATTCCTCTTCAGCGTCCCCCATTCTTCTCATGGCTGCTTCCTCTCATCAATAGGACCTTGGCTTAACTGCCACCTCCTCAGAGAGGCTTTCTGTGACCATTACTATCTAAAGTGGCCACCCAGTCACACTCAGCTATGTGTTTTGGGATTGTCTGTTACTGCAACAAACCCAGCCTGTCTTGACTGCTGCAGTGTCACACAATGAAACGTGCTGAATGATCAGACAAGAAAAGCAGTAGCTACTCACCAGGAGCATAATCATGCTCACGACCCCTCCATGAGTGGGGATAAAGACAAAGGACACGCTACTTAGGTTCATAGTGGATCTGAGATAATGCTATGAAGGGAACACGAGGCTTTAGCAAAGGGAGTTTTATCACCAGGGAAGGAAGACTAAATGCCCTGCAGTGACTGGCCACAGAGACCCCAAGGAATGCCACCCCTGTAGGAGGCGGCACGCTCGAGAGGGGAGTTACTGTTCCTCTGGGTTCATTCAAAGCTCCCAACACACACACGACATCCAGAAGGGTGCTTGGCACATAAACTATGTCAAGATTTTGTTTAAGGAATCAAAGAATATGAATGTGAGGTGTATCCCCTTTTTAAAAGACTTGATTTTATTTTTTTGTCCCATTCTCATAAGCACACTAGCAGTAAGAGGCTGAGTTGGCTGACTTTCATTATGCCAGCATGTATTTTATTTAGCTTGCATTCATGTTTACTTTTCTGGCGATGAGAGAACTTTCTCAAAGCTGAATCATGTTTCCTGATACTCAGGCGACCCCTACCTAGGACTAGACACATGCTGACAGGACTATGCCAACAGCCTCCCCTATGCTTTGAACATTCATCATGGTTGTTCCCAAAGGAACCTGAAGACATGGTTGTTCCTTCTATGGGAACCTGAAGACACCGAGTATTGCCAAGTTAATAGGAAGGCCGAATCTCTTCTAAGCTGGGTAAATCTGCTCCTGGGAATAGCCAGCAGAGGTGTCTAATGCAAACAGAGATGTGGAGGCCAAGGGGACTGTGTGGCACGTTGAGGTGTCTGCTATCAGGGGACACATGGTACCTGTAGGTGATCCTCACTTCAGTTCCAGGCTCGTCTCGCTCCCAGATCAAAGCGACACTCTCCGGGGACTTCTGTACATGCTGATCCAAGCAGTTCACTGCACAAAAACAGGTTTATGGACATTATACTTAGTGCTTTTAGAGTCAAAATCAGAGGAGGGTCTGGTTTGCTGTGGCTTATACAACTCTTTGCTGAGGTGGACTCTCACTCATCAAAGCTGAGGTTTCAACTTCCTCTCAAAAAGAAAGGTGATTGTCAGAGTATACAAAAATAAGACAATCAGTATACACGTACGATCTCACAGTTACAGAGTGATTCCCTGTGAACAGTATGAGGTAGGCACTTCTTGCCAATAGTCCCAAGTCCAGCCACATATTGGTGTCTTCCAGGCCATCCCCAGGGACCTTGCCCAATAGGCCCTGACATTTTCAAAGCTCCCTAGGTAGTTCTAAGGAGCCTGAGGTGTTGGAAAAAATACTTAATGCTAATAGGACACCCCTAGTTCAATACACAGTTCATGCGGTAGAGATGCAGTCCAGGTCAAGGAGACACAGTGCCCTATAAACCAACTTCTGTTCCAAGGAGTGATGCAACAATTGGGAAATACCATGCTGGTTTTCCAGAAGGCTCTGATCCCCTCTATTAGCCAAGCTCAGGCCAAATGACTGCCCGCAAAAACAGAAGTTCAGTTCTGCCAGTTTACTGTAAACCTGAAGATTAGTAGACTCATGTTCATTTGCTGACATCCTGTTGACTACTCTTCTGATTTCAAGGGGAGCTTAGATCTGGCTGGTTAATGCCAGAGCCCCCTATAGACAGCCCTCAAAGCCAGGCTTCCATCACTCACCTCTCCATCAGTGGGTGAAAAGAATACCACAAATATCTGTTGGGGGCAGCAGCTATCTGCCCACGTGGTCTTCAGTGTCACACCAATGTCCGAGAATATAAATTAGTTTTTCTTTTCAAGGCAGTTACTTACCTCCTCCAAATCAATCTCCTTCTATGTAAATGAGAGCTGCATTATCTATCATGTCTAACTCACAGGGCTATGACCAGAAACAAATGAAAGACAATGTTAAAGAGCCATTATGTGAATACAAGGTACTATTACCAACTGGTAATGACCATACTATGAGTTACAAAGACTTTTCAATGGGATAACCATTCAGACAAAAGTTATGGGAGATACCAAAAGATCACATGATTTCCATAATTCTAGAGAGGGTGAACTCCCATGAAAAAATTTACATACTTAAGTATGTGTGTGTGAATTATATTTTTCTTGGATTACTTTATATGTTATTTATTCTTATAATAAAAAATTCATTTCAATTTTGTGGCTCCTAATAGGTATATAAATTATACATCAAAAATTTTAATAAAGATAAATGTCATGGAAAAAATTACTAATACTACTGACACAGAAAAGTTCTTTGAATTATTGTAAAAATAGAAGAGAAGAAATGCTCAAAAAACAGGAGAGGAAAAGCAAGAAGAGAAACTGAAAAGGGGTTTGTGGAAGAACCTGGATTTACACAGTAGAGCCGAGAGAGAGAGAGGAGGAGGAGGGAGGAGACAGACAGACTAACTTAATATGGTCCAAAGTTGAGAAACTGAGTTTTCACACTAAAACCAGTGATTTCTGACTTCTCTTGAACAATCCAGTAGATGAAGCCACATTCTCCCCTGGGCTCTGTACCCCTTCCACTGCCTGGCCCTAGAGGGACCTGATCAGTGGAACAGGAGGCAGTGACCCTGGGCAGGTCACAACAAGGCTTGGAGTGACCAGCCCTTGAAACTGAAGGCAGATACTGCAGAAAGGGTTGGAAGAGAAACAGAGTGAGTTACAGCCATACACCCAGAAAGAGGGTACTGCTTTGACGTACACATGAGTGATCACTGGTCAAGGCTGCTCCAGGCAGCAATGGAAATCAGATGTAAATCTTTAGTCTCATCCCAGACTTGCCCTGAGAAGACCCAAGGTGATAGGTGTGCACACTCTTATCCTAGAAGCCTGCTCCAACACACCTTCTCTGACCCTGAGTTGGACCTTCTGAGTCACCCTGGAAAGTGGTTGGATCAGGCATAGCTTAGGAAGCATTCTCCAGGCAGTCCAGTGACCTGCCCAAGGCTGAGCTAGGAAGCAGTAGGAAAGGCCTCAAAGCACAAGTAACACCTCAGCTGAGCCTCACCTATCCACATTGCCCACTCCCACAGCATTCAGGGCGTCGGGACATGCTTCCCACCCCGAGAGTGGGAAGTGCCCAACTTTGAACCTAAACCCTCAGTGCCTCAGAGACCAGAAGGGCATTCTGTGCCTGGTTCATTCCAAGCAGGAGAGCAGAGGTCCATGGGATGGACAACATCCAGGGTATAGCTCAGTGGCCAGCAAGACCAGCGCAGGGCTAACGTATGGCAGGAATTCAAGCAGTTCAGCACTGAGCCCTGAGTGCCGCATCCCCTAGGTGCCTTCCCTGCATACAGGAGGGGCTAGACAAGAGGCTGCCAAGGCTCCACGTGATCCACCTCTCCTCACTGGCAGTGCCAAGGTGGCTGAGAACCTTCCTGCCTCAGGACCTTCGATAGTTACTCCCTGCCTGACGCACACGGTCCCACTCTCCTCACTGCTGTCTTCCCTTGGTGCCCACCCTCTCAGTGGGCCTTCCCACCCCTTGGACCTCATCACCCCTCTCACCCGAGATATGTGCCCCTGCTGTCCCTCTGTGGAAGGAAGCCAGATGTCCTTCCCAGATGTTTATATACAAGCAGCCTGACCCGGAGCACAGAGCAGAGAAGCACCACAGCTCTGGTGGACAGACCATTCAAGTCCTAGAACTGGAGGGCAACAATAGAGTAAATGGCACCAGGCTGGCCCCATCCCCAAGGAAGAGAACAGAACTCTCCCTGTCTTCATGGCTTTCTTCCTCAAAATGATCTCTTATTGGTCTAAATCAGCACTTCTAAATCCCCCAGAACTCCAGAGGGTTTCTTAGCAAAGAGATTGTGAGCACCATCATTACCCAAGTCTGACTGAGCACAGGTCTGGGTGGGCCTGAATATTTCACCTCTAACAGATTCCAGTGATGCTGTTGCTGCTGGTCCAGGACCACACTCCCACAGACAGACATGCATGCATACATCTGTACACATTCTTCTTTGTATGTATATTCCAGATTCCAAGGGGCTTGCTTTTCCCTATAGAGACAGGAGTGATCAAAGACACCTGCTAATTCTGTAAGACAGATGGCACCACCATTGCTAGAAGGCAGCCTGCAGTCATAGGCCAAACCCGCTCTCCAAATCCAGCCCCTATCCAGCCACTCACTAACCAAAGATGACCCACTTGTTATTTAATCTGAATCTCAATTTCCTAATCTGTAGTGGGGGTAATGGTTCCTGACTGGACACGACAGCAGAAATTAGATGCCATTGGAGAGTTTTCTGTCACAGACTCAGATGGTATGGCACAACTCTCATGGTTGACACTCAGATGACACAGGCTCCCAGAAAAAGCAAAGTGCAAGGTCTGGGTGACAGTGGCCCTAAAACACTGTGTATATATATGGTTCCTGCTACTACCTCAACTGCAAGGAGAAAAAGAAAGAGCGAAGATGAAAGGAATTCTTCTTCATGTTTAGAAAAAAAAATGTCTCCACCCAAAGAAATGGGCAGTGGGACAAGAAAATTCCATTTGTATGCATTTCCAAGAAGGGCTGGGTAAGGCCCTAGTGAAATTTAAGGCTCCTGCCTCCTAATTCAAGCCTTTTCCAAATTTCCTAGCACACAATGATCTCTCCCTCTCCATCATTCAGTGGCCTGCATCATTTAACTGCTTACTTATTCTGCCCAGTGGTCCCCATTCTGGGACACAACGATGGCTCTGCTAAATCCTCCTCTATCTGGGTCACAAGGTCCCTAAGATTCACTTATCAGGGGGTGGTGCGGGGGAAGACATCATAATTCTATCTTTAACAAATGTAAAAGCATTGAGCAAGTTACCCCAGTGTGGATTTGTCCATTTACTAATTTGTGGGCAAATTCTACTGTACTCATTAAAATGTAGGCCCTTTGCCATTTGGGGCATTTTCTGCACTGTTCATCACTTACATGAACTGGAACCTTTATTTCCACATCTGTACAATGATGTCACAACAATGAGGTGAGAAGTGGCACCGTCGTGTTGACTTCAGTGCAGGTCTAACATAGAAACACAGCTCTGCAGGTAAACAAATGCCTATTGGCGGTTCAGAGGTGTGGGCCTCTGTTTTTTTAAAAAAAGACTACAAGAGGGCTATTATTTCTGTTATAAAGAAGGCGTACACTTACACAGGAATTTTCAAGAACTCCTGTTCATGGTTTAAATACATCCCTCCTTCTCCCCAACTTTAAGTAAACCTACATACAGAAATCTAATTTTAAAAACAAACAAACAAAAAAACCAAGAGAGTTGATAGTCAAAAACTGATTCACAATGAGTTTTCTTTAAATAGAAAATCTCTCTGGCATATTTTAAAATATTACATCAGTCGCAAAAATTATATGTGCCAACTTTCCAGTTCCACGTTTGCAACTTCCTGACATCTTGAGTTAATATGCCACAGAGCAAAATACCTATTGAGCCCTACAAAGGACAGAGTCATATTTCAAAGAGTGGAAAAATCTTTTTTAGATCTTGGCTTTCCAAAGAACCTTCTGCAAAAGTTTTATTTAAAGGTAAAAGAAGCAAGTCACTAAATGAGGTGGTGACTCTTCCTCCCCTGCCCGGTGGGCCCTTTGAGTAGGGACATCAAGACCTACTTAAAGACCCAGCTACTATCCCAGAGCCCCAGAATGGACTTTGAGAGCTGTGCTGGCCACCTGAATGCCTTCCCACCTGTCCCAGCCTGTCCCAGGCTGATCAATCAGACACAAGCCCATGTGGTCCTGTTCAAAGGAAACATAGCACTCTCAGCAGCACTGCCAAAGGCTAGGCTCAAGGTCACAATCCCCTACCCCACCCACAAAGAATTCAATAATAAAGAACAAAGGCCAATAAGTGGAGTGATTAGGTACAAGTTACATGCTAAAAACTGTGGAGAGAGCTTTTCTCATTTAATGCTAATGACAGTCCTAGGTGTCCCCAGGCCAACCACTGCTGGTCAGAAGAAGCCTAGCAGCTTTCTGAGGTGGTGTCTGTGACCTCTGGTCAATGATATTCCCTCTACCCAGTCACCAAGCTGTGAGCAGCTCTGCGTAGGTGCTTTGGGCCACAGTCCTGGTTGAGTCCAGCTTGAGTCATCCCAGCTCAAGCCCCAGACTTGGGAGTAAGAAGCAAGCAGATGACAACAGTCCCAGACTTAGATAATGGGGAGTCCCATGGGGTCCTGTCCAAAGTCCTGACCCACAGAACTATGAGAGTAATACAATGTTTGGGGCCAGTAAGATATGCAACAATAACAACTAGAACATTTTCCTTATTGAACAGACAAGGAAACCCATTCAAGGAACAGTAAGGAGAAAGCAAGGATTCAGAAACAGGTGGGATTCTCAAGGTACACCCAGAACCACTAAGCTGTACTATACCACCCATCTATCTTTTCTGTTTCTTTACAAAGTCTGCTCATTTAGAAGTGCCTTCATCTGCCCTAGCATATAAATCAATGGTAGTCTACCTTACATGAACAGAAGAACTATTGGAGGGCTTGTAAACATAGATGGCAGAGCCCCATCCTCAAGGTTTCTGATTCCAGGGGTCTAGGATAGCGTCTGAGAACTTGCATTTCTTAAAAATTCCCAGATGATGCTTGATGCCCCTGCTCTGGGGACCACAATTCAAGAAGTACTGGTATAGATCTTTCTGAAGGGATAATCAGAGTTTCAAAAGTTGATGCCTTTTTGAGACAAGCCATCATCACTATCACACAGACAGATCAGGCGAAAACACCCTCACCATTCCACAACTTCCTAGGGGTCTCCCAGGGCAGCTATGACCTGGTTTGGACTTTTTTTATATCATCACCTCTGTGGTTTGCAGACACTGACAAAGGGGCAGAGATATTTCTGACAGATGAGCGGGCAGGCATACACATTACAGGTGAGAATGCTGCTGAAAAGCTGTTTTCCCACAAGGCCATTTCTGAAGCACAATTCCTGGCAAAATAAGTGAAGGAAAAATGCACTTCTGCTAGCTGACCACATGCTGACCCTGACCAAGTGAAGATCAAGAGGCCCTTGCTGCCTGCCCAGCGAGGTCCACCACCAGTGACTTATCTGAAAGCGAGAGACTGCAGGTGTGCTCATTCATGGCAGCCTCAGACCTCTCAAGTCCCAGTTAGCTTCCACGGTAGCTGCCCACTTTCTGCCCTCTCTTCTGTGAGTTGCTCTCTTCTCTTCAAGGGCACTGCCACCAACTCTGCAAACCTAAGGGTTTGTTTTTCTTCCCCACTTGTTTAAGGACACTTGCTGCTGACTCATTTTTAGAGAAAACACTTATCTAGTAAGTAATTTTGATTAAGCCAGCAAAGTAGTATACAATATGTGGGGGGGGGGGGGGAATCTGGTTCAAAGTTCCCTTAAGTTTCTTTGAAAAATAACTACAAGTTACTATCTATAATTGTATGGCTATTTCTAAATATAATAAATTCATTATACTACTACTGCTTACTGATCACTAATAAGTGCTGGGTGTGTTTCACACCTTGGACAATTAGTCTAGCAGGAGGAACTTATTATCCACAGTTTACAAATGAGACAGGTTCAGAGGAGTAAATGGTGGAGTTGTGGGAGACGCCTATCTCAAAGTTCAGGTCTTGGCCAGGGCCCAACCCTGCCATGAAGATCTGCAGGTCCTTCCCTGAAACACTGCCCAGACCCCACCTAACAGGGTACGCCATCCTTCCTGACAGCTCAGTCCCTCTAAGCACCCACCTGGTTGCAACCCCTCCTCCCCAGGCTGCCCACACCCAGCCTACCCTGCCTGGCTAGCCACTGCCTCCAGTTCCTGGACCTTTTCTCCTTGCTGCCCGGAGGGAGGTACAGTGTAGTCTCCCCACCAGCCCAATCTCAATCTTAACAAAACAGCAGTATTGACTCTGGTGGACCTGGTTTCTGGGCTCTCAGTGAGAACCAGGTCTCACGCAAGCCCTGGGTCCTTGGGGCGGGGGCAGGGGAGAGGCAACTGAAACTGAGAGCTGAGACGCCCCGCCATTCCTTCCTTCCTGCCCAAGAGCAACGAGATAAGTGATTCCAGCTGCTGGTCTGGGGTGTTTTCCCCCGGCCACCCGCCAGGGCTCGGTTTGTTTACATGGGCACTACTTCTCCCCAAGCCAGTCGCTGGGTAGGCAGCTGGTGTTGACGATAGCCAGATGCTTTTCGGTCTTGCCTCCGGCCTGGGAGACTGGCGCGGGGAAGTCCCGACTCCCGGGCACCCCGCACACGCCACCCCACCCTGGCCCGGGTGTCCCCTGCTGCTCGCAGCAGGCTCGCGCTCTGCGGGGCGACGGAGCCCCGGGGTTCAACTTGAGAGCCCGCCACTGGAGGAGCCCCTGGGGCAACGCCAGAAGCTCACGCCTCCAGCTCACGCCGGGCCGGGTCTCCGTGGGCAAAGGCTGGAGTGGGCGAGGCGGGAAGGGCGCGGGGAGGCAGCGGCAGGGAAGGCGGGAGCCTCTGCGGCAGATGTGGACGTGGCGCACGGGGCTGCGAGCCTGGGGGCTGCTGCGCCCACCGGGTCCTGTGAGTCCCCCCCCCGGAGGTGTGAGCTGGGGGCGCCCTGGGTCCCCATAGCCCACTTACCAGATACGTTTAGCCGGCCTCCCAGGAACCAGCCGATCCTGCCGCTGCCGAAGTCGCAGTCGCAGACGGTGTGGTAGGGGGCGTCCCACAGCAGCGTCTCCCGCGCCAGCGGCCCCCAGAAGGCGGCGGGCTGCCCGGCCGCCTGCGCCCGCAGCGCGGGGTAGGAGGCTGGCTGCGCGCCGGCGGCGGGGGCGCCTCCCGAGGGCCCGGAGGCCGCCCCGCGGAGCGCGCCGGCCGCGCGCGGGGACCAGCGCCGCGGCCCCGCGCGCCCCGGCGGGCCGCCCAGCAGCCGCCCGACGCGGCAGCCCAGACTGCGAGCCGCCATGTCGCCCCACGCCCCACGGTCTCTGCGGCCCGAGCGCGGCGGCGAGCAGAGTGGGAGGCCCCTGTGCCCTCCGCGGGTCCGCCCCGGCCCCGCCTCGCCCCCGGCCCCGCCCCCATCCCCACCCACTCCCCGGGCGCCGGCCGGGCCCGCGCCCCGCCCCCTTCCCCCGCCCTAGCGAAGGGAGGGGCGCGGGGGGAGGGGCGCTCGGGGGCGGGGGCGGGGCCCCGGCGCGCGGGGCGGAGCGGGGTCGCGACCCCGGAGGCGCTGGCTCTGCCGCCGCGACGCTGGGCGTCGCGCCACTTGGTTTCAGTGTTTGTATCTTCAAGTTCCGACCGCTCAGCCACGCAGCGAAGAGCAGACACGGGCGTCGGGAACGCGGGCGGGGCCGGGCACCTGGAGCGGCCTGGGTCGGAGGAAAGGAACCTGCGCAGAACGGAAGCGACTGATGCTGCGAAGCACACAGGTGGGTCTGAGTACCCGAGTTATACCGGTTTAGAATCCCAGACTGAAGTCAAGGTATTAATACTATTGTATGCCCTTCTCCTCTAGGCTGGCCTGTATGTACCCTCTCGTACACATACACAAGTAGTCCCCGTGGGCTACATGGGCTGATCAAGGGACCACAGCTAGGAGAATGTGGGGACCTGGGACCGCGGTCCTGGGGTCCAGTGCTCTTATAACCCAGCTGCCAGCCTCGGCCGCGGAGGGAGTCTCCTCCTGCCAGGGGAAAGTGTAACAAAAGCATACGTTCCACTAACCCCATCTGGTTCGAAACCACGGAACCACGGGGGGTTCTCCAGTTTCTCCAGCTTCAGTGGTCATTTCTAGCTCGGCGACCTTGGGCAAGTTCCCAAGCCTCTCTGTGCCTCATTTTCCTTTTCTATAAAACGAGAGTAATATCTCCGTCCCCTGCTGAGGAAAAGAAGAAAGGAGATCATGTCTGAAGTTCACTACTGGAGGTGGTGGTCTTGTTGTCAAGCCAAAAAGGATCGAAGGGAACTCATAGAAAATTGTCTCAACTGGATTCTTAAGTATTTCAATACCCAGAAAGTAAACATAATAAAGAAGGTAAACACGGAGCGGTAGCGGGGAAGGAGGAGGGGGATATTTTTTAAACTGAGTGGTTGAGTTCTTTAGGTTTGGGAAAGATTCCAGCTTCTTGACTGTGAAGTCTGCAGAGGCAAAGTCCCTGCCATTCCGTTCCTAGGAGCTGCCGCTGTCAGGCAGCCCCAGGCCGTCATCGAATGCCTGCTTCCTGCCACAGAAGAGAGGATTTTTGAGGCGGGGGAACCAATGATAATAGCTAGCATGTGTCCTGACCTGTGCCAAGTGCTTGGTCTGCATTTATTACTTAATTTAAAAATTATCTAGTGCTATCAACTCTTTTCCATTAACCCTAAGTAGGAAAAATAAGGAGACTGAAAGCAAACTAATCAATAGACTTACTAAAAAGCAGCACACTGGCTGACAAGGGAGTAGCACCCAGTGTTGTGGCACGATCAATTCTAAGACCCACGGAGCCAATTAAGAGAAATTATGAGCCTTTATTAGCTGGCCAGGACTGACTCTAGCATGCAGGATTAGAGGAAATCAGCCCCAGGGTTTTAGAATGAGGCGGTTATAAAGCCTAGAACAAGCAAGCAGATTACAGAAGCAGAAATTGGCCATTAGTACAATACATCACCTACTACCACACCCTGGTTAACAAGTAAGTGGATTACAGAAGCAAAAATTGGCCATCTTCATATCTTATACACTTCCTAAACCACACCCAAGCAAGTAGGACAACTTCTGATATCTAAAGATCTTTCTTCCCTGTAGCTGACTTAGCTAGTTGGCTCACTTGAAAATTTTCCACCCTGAACACCAGTACCCTCCAGTCCCCCATTCAATATCAACTCACCGCTTGGCCTGAATCTTCATTTTTAATAGAATATACAAAATTGTAAATAAAGCCCATAACTGGCAAGAAGTCCCAAAGATGGCCACCAGCACTGCATCCCTTTGTATTAAGTGTGTGGGAGGTACGTTCCATCAAGAGACGGAGCCTGTACTGCCACCCCCTTGAGCCTGGCCCGTTGGATTTTTCTGACAGACTGAGGTGAGAGTGTTGCTCTGACAGCCCCAGGCTTGAGCCCTGTGAGGTCACAGCTGCAGCCCCTGCTGTCTTGAAACCTGGCTGCCATGCTGTGAGGGAATAGATCTAACCTGAAGGAAAAGACCGCATGGAGAGAACAGGGAAAAATAGAATAGAGAGGTGTATAGTTCCCCTTTCCTTCAGATTGGATAAAGAGAAATGATATCAGGTCTGATGTTTAAGTTGGAGACAGTGATATGGCCAAAACTGCTGACCCTCACAATCTTTAGACGAAGATGCTGTGATCATCGCTTACATGTGAAAAAACAAGCACAGAGAAGAGAGATGCTTTTACCCAAGGCCACAAAGCTAGCAAGTAGTAGAGCCTTAGCTTTCTGCATCCAGAGCTTATAGTTTTAACAGCTTTAGGGGTGCCGCCCACCAACACCCCATCTGCATTCATACATCATATGACCACATTACTCAGTAAGTTGCAGCACTTGGAGTCCTCTAAGAAACAGTCTATTGATAACAGATGCCCTGGAAGACCCACCTGCCCCACCCTTCTGTCCTCAAGACCTACCACTGAGTCACCAAATCCATTCACTATAATTGGGTACCTCCAAGGAACCTGTAAAGCACTCTGCTTCCTCTTCCCTATATTATTCCTTTTTCTGTTCTCTTCATGCTCCCACTTCTCTTTTCAATGACACACAAAGGATACTTGTGGAGCCTCTTCTACACAGCCCAGGGTTGGGGGCTGTCAGCTCAACAAAGATGAACCCAAAGTCATGATTGGGTGTTGAGTCGGGTGACAGACAAATACCAGCTCAAATAACTGAAATGCAAAGCAAACCCAAAACAAAAAATCCATAATCAGAACCTTGGAGAGAACCTAGTTGGCTAGGAGTCTGGGAGTGTCTTCACCGGGGTGAAGGGCTCACCCTTCCTGATGTTCCCATGAACTCAATAGCAGAGATGACATGTGAGAAGGCTATGTAATCTGCTTCAGCAGTTGGGGGCTTTGTGAGTCCCCTACAGCTGCTGCACAGCTTTTGTCTCCATCTAGCAATGCTGCACACCTGATCCCTGTAGATGAGCATGTGCAACCCTACCTATGCCCTGCAGGGTTCACCCAACAACACACCACAACCCCAGGAAGAAAAGGCTCACAACCAAAGAGCAGGAAGATACAGGAGATGAAAACCAGGTCTGATTCCAGGCGGCACTAGGCTGGCAGCTAGGTTTCTTCTTGGAGCTAGGAGACCCCCATCCGAGGGCAGTGCCATGTGTAGAGCAGCCAGACCTCATGGTGGAGTCTGTTCCATTTCTGAAAATGGCATCAAGTTCTGGCTGGGAAGGTTCATATCTTGATTTGCATAAAATTACAAACCTAGGGAGTTGGCAACTAATAAAGGTGCTCTCAGCTGGCTTATGCAGTTTTCTTTAATTTGAGTTTAAATGACGAGTCACAGTGGGGATGTGAGAAGAGGAGGATACTTATGTTCCAGAGGGCAAAGGGAATCAGATGGCCAAATTTAACTCTACTCAGAGAAGCAGACTCAGAAGCCAAGATGGTTTTCTGAACAGTGTGGATTTTCCATATGTGGCAGAAAGGCATAGTGGCCACCATTCTCATAGTTCATTTTATGTGTTCATCACCTGGCAGAAGCCTGTAGAGTCCACTCACTCTGAGCCCAAGGTCCTGATGACCACCCGCAGCGTACTCTGTCCCCTTATGTTCTCAGTCAGGAGGATATTCTTGTTCAGATGCTTGCTTAGCAGTGATCATGCTGGTTGCTTGGTTCCTCCATAAGAAGCTGTGAGGGGAGAGAGAGGAACCAGATATCATCCTTTGGGCTGTCAGGACCCATTTTTATGCCCCAAGATGTCAAAGACAGCTGCAAATGCTGTTGCCATCTCTACCCGTGGCCTCAGGAAACAGTAGGCTTCCCCGGCCTCTCAGTTCAGTCCAAGAGGGAGGGTTTGTGATATAGGCCTGACTTGGAGACTAAAACTATGGCAGAGAAAGGGTTAGCCAGCAAATGTGTGGCTGACCTTCTGCAGGGACATTGCTTTCTCTGAAGGCAGTCCCTGCATGTCTCAAGGAGAGAATACACAGGGCCCCCAAAAAACACCATCTGGGGATCCAAGAGGATGTATATTGATTGAGCTCAATAAATATTGATGGATGGATGAATGGATGGATTGAATAAAAAGATGAGTGATAGAAAAAATAAATAATATCGATCAAATGTCCTACATCACTGAATACAAGAAAATTTAAAGCTGGCCAACACTGCCACCTGTCATGGATTCTACCTTCCCATTTTCTGGGGAACCTAATGTTTATAACCTACGGGACAAGCCAACTAGAACACAACAAATTTTCTTGCAATCAAAGCACCACCAAAGGAAGTCCAGGAACATTTCTTGAATAATGAGGCCCCTTAGAATAGTCTTGTCTCTTTAGTGAATTAATTAACAGTGATTTATTGGCAGTCCTGGACTCAAGGGATAGACTCTCCAGTTAGGGAGAAGAGAGATCTATCGTAAATGATAGAGGAGATTCGATCAAGGTGGTAGACTGGGTAAATGAAATAACCAAAAAGATTTATTTCAAAATCTGTTAAATTGAGAAAAGACCCTTGTGTCTTAATTCAGGATGATAGTTAAAAAATATATATATACCATTAAACTGGACTACTTAAATACAAATTTATTTCTCACAGCTCTGGCAACTGGGAAGCCCAAAATCAAGGCACTGGCAGCTTTAGTGTCTCGTGAGAACTTACTTCTCAGTTCAGTCTTTTCATTGTGTCTTCCCATGGCAAAAGAATGACAGACCTCTCTGTGGTCTTTTATAAGGGCACTAACCCCATTTAGGGGACTCCACTCACAAGACCTAATTGCCTCCCACAGGCTCCACACTAATATCTCCTAACATCATCTCACTGGGAATTAGGATCTCAACATCTGATCTTCGGGAGATACAGACATTCAGTCCATAACACCTTGGTTGAAGAGAAATCCAGAAGAGGAGCCCCTGGCATGTGGAAAGCAAACGAGGTGGAATTGAAGAAAGAAACTACAGCCCAGAAAACATGTAGAAGTTAGAAGTGACTTGGAGAAGCCATATGTGAGCAATGGAAAGACGTTTTAGAGAAACCATCAGGTGTGTGGTCAGGAGTCAGGAAGAAGTAGGGGTAGAGGAAAGTGAAACCATGCAAAAGTTTACATCTGGGTGGGAGTTGATATAAATACTGTGTAACTCTAGATATTTATAGAAACATGCTGATATCTGTTTAAATTTTAAGGACAGTTCTCAGAAAACTAAAGAGTGTGTAACTTTAAAATTACTGGTGAGGGAAACAGAACAAAAGTTGATCAATCAAAAAAAAAAGCTGGAATGGGTAAAATGGAGAAGGGAGCAGGCAAGAATGGTAAGTTGGAAAATATAAAATAAGATCAAGGGATATATCTAAATATCCATAATAGCTATGGATTAATCAAATTTCCCCCATTAAATAGAAATAGCACAGAGTCAAAAGGATAAAATATTTGAAAAAGAGTATTCAACACAGTGTGAAGGAGAGACTCTTTCATGACGTAACCGTTGCCAAGCCCTTGAGTTAGACCTGGGAAAGAACAGAGCTTGCTTCCCATAAACCCATCAGAGAGTGTCTGATTGTAATCAATACTTCTGACATAAACCAGTACCTCTCTCCTATATCCCATTCAAGCTGGTTCCTGATCCAGACAATCATGTAATGCATTTTTTCATATCTGCAACAGGTCACACACCAATACCCCCTATTCATCCTGCCCTGTTCTATGTAATTCTTTAGCACCTGTCAAGCAGCTTGAAGGACACCCACTTTGTCTTGCAGCTGCCCAAGACACAAGTCCTACATACGTTTTCTTTAATAAACTCTGTTAAGTGCCAAACTGGAGTGGTAGCCTCTTTCTTCTGTCTTTCCCTAGCCCTCCACTTACAGAGGTACATTTTCAGTCTCCAGGGTTTCCCCTGGGTCTATGTGTGAGAACACACGGGATACGGAATGTGCACATGCGCGCGCGCGCACGCGCACACACACACACACACACACACACACACACACACACACACGTGGAATTCCAGAAGGAGAAAATAAAAAGGTAGTATTCAAGAATTAAAAGCTGCAAATTTTCCGGAATTAATGAAAGACAATATTCAGATTCAGAAAGAATGCACATTCCATTAAATAAAATGAAATCACCTATACATATCATAGTGAAACTATCAAAAAACAAAAGACAAGCAGCAAGTCTTAAACACAGAAAGGAAAGGCAGACCACTGACACAGGAATGAGATTACATTGGCAGCAATCTTTAGAATATTACAGGATAATAATTATTGACTATGAACAGTGTAGTTAGTGAAATCACCTTTCAAGAACAAATACAAAATACAATCAGACAAACAAAAACCAACAGGGTTCACCACTCTAGACCCTTACTGAAGAATTGCTTTAGGAGGAAGAGAAATTGTCCCCAAATGAAGATCTGAAATGCAAGAAATACAATCAGCATGGAAATGGTTACACTTGTGAGTAAATCTAAACAAACATTAGCAATATGAAATTATATCAATAATGTCCACAGCATTGTGTTTTTTAAAAAAGCAAAATAGGGGCAAAATTCTGAACAACAAGAGCATAGAAATTGATAAAAGTAATAAAAAATAACACCGTACAGTCCTTCCAATACTTGGGTTAGTTTTCAGTTTATTTAAATATGCATGTTAAAATACTAGATTAACCAAAAACTGAAGCAGAATATACAACTTCTAATTTAGTAGGAGAAAAAATGTAATAAGAAAAGTTTGAGAAAACTGAGATGACAAAAAGGAAAAACAAGTTTAAAAGAAACAAAGAAAAGAAACAGGAACATTTTTTTGAAGTACACCAAAAAAAAAAAAAACAGTGAAAATAAATTTCAAAATGTCAATAAATATATTCTCTGTAAATGAAATAAATTCTCTTTAAAGACAAACACCGGAATGGATGCATAGAAGTCTAAGCTAGATACTTCTTTAAGAAACACGCTGAAACCTAAAATATAAATATTCAGAAATATTGATAGCAAAAGGATGGAAAATATTTCCCAAATAAATATGGATGAAATATAAGGCAAAATGGACAATAATGCAAAATGTAAGAGGAGAGGTAAAGAGGGAACCTACAAATGGTAAATGGTAACCAGGGAGATCTAGGAGTTTATAACTTGCATACGTCTAATAGTATAGCTCCAAAAAAATAAAGCAACAATGGATGGAGATAACAAGAGGAACTAACAGATTGACCCTCATAATATTTTCTTGCCATAAATACACAATCCCAAAAACATCTTATGAAAATTGGAAAAGTGACTGGATATTGTTTATAACAGTGGCAGTTTTATTGAATTCAAGCTTCGTTTACAAAACCGAATTTCATAAAACCAGTCTGTGTTCAAATGAAATTTTAGATCATAATAGTTCTTTCAGATTCCATTCTTCTTTCATGTTTAGGAATGTGCTCCTACCTGAGACAAGGGCTTGTAAGCAGTAGCCTGGCTGAAAAGTGATCCAAGTGAAGGAGTTGGTGAGTGGGGAATGTGAGACAGACAGAGGGAACACCAAAGCAAGCAATTATTCTCCAGTTTATTCTCCTGTGGAAAACTGAGGCTGAGTCCCACCAGGACCTCTGAGATGATGTGTAGAATGGACTTTAGAGTTAGAAGGGAGAACTCAGGAATTGTATACCCTCCCGCCTCCACACACACTGGTCAAGAGTTGCCTATGTTCTCTGAACTTCCTTGCACAAGTGAAAGTAACAGGCAGATTCCCAGAAGCATCCACACCTCAATGTCTGAGAAACTGCACACAGAAAACAAGAGATACCCTATGCAGCAGCCTGACTTGCAAGCTGGTTGCTGCAGCTGGAGTAAAAGATGTTTAAGAAAATGTGACATGGAACACAGGAATGTTCCAATCAGAAATTTCTTGAAGGACTCTTCATTGTCTTATTGGGTAAAATAAATGGATTTCTACAACCTTCCCCCCACAAAAAACACTCCCTTGCAATATTGAGCTTACATTGACCATTATTATGGAACCCCAGGCCCTCTAGAGGCTCCCAACTCAAGACATTAAAACAGATCCCAGAATATTTCTACCTCCCACACTGAAATGCATCTTTAGTCTTTTGCTCAAAATTGGACACAACTTTTATACAAAAGTGACTGTGTTTAAGAAGAGAGGATTGACATCTGAAACATGATGGAATGAGAGATGTCCCCAGATCTCTCCCCTTGAAACAATAAGCTGAACATCTAAAACTAAATAAAAAACACCCAAACTGCACAAACCAGCACATCTGAGAGTGGGATCTGCACATGAGAGCTACCACAGGTCAGAAATCCAGGAGTCGGGCCGTGGGCTGGGAGAAAGAAAGAAGCTGCCTCTCGCAGCCAGTGCTCCCTGCAGGAGGAGGAGGGGAGGAGATGGTGCGGCAGCTTCCCTGAACAGCCCTGCCTGGGAGTGCTGTGAGCTCCACACCTGGTGGCAGTGCCCAGGCATCCGGGCAGAAAGCAGAGAAGTGAGGATGGCAAAAAAATAACAGTTGATTATTACCAGCCGCAGTTGCAAGACACAAGGCTGAGCCGCAGCCCCCATCCCCAAAACCAGAGGGCCCCACCCCGATATCTAATGAGACCAAACACCAGGGAGCCCAAGGAGAATCTGAGTAAATGTTACAGAAACTGTCCTTAACACCGACAAGGACTGAGACTGAGAGTAGCGAGTGTGATCGAATATCTATAAGGGAAAATAAAGGCATTATTAAAATTTTATCTAAAATGGGGATCCAACAGGCTTAGACGTCACCTACTGGAAACCAAAAGAAAAAAGCCTTCTTTACAACAAGCTAAAAGAGACCTTTATATAATAAATATTCTTCATGGAAAAAAGAAAAAAGAAAAAGAAAAAGCAGAATACAAATAGTCCATTAAACACCATGAACAACCAAAGGGACAAGGCATCTCAGGCATCTCAGACAGAGAAAGAGAGAGAGAGAGAGAGAGATCTCCAGAAAATAAGCTTACAGGCATAAAAATATGCAACTTAAGTGACAGAGAATTCAGGATGGTATTTTTGAAAAAAATGAAACCCAAAACAATATCAATAATTTCAGGAATTGTAAAAACAACTACATGAGCAGAATTGGTTATTTAGCAAGAAGAGTGAAACTATCAAAAAGAACAAACAGAACTTCTGGAGATGAAGAAAACACTGCCAGAAATGAAAAATGATATAGCAAGCTTGGGAAATGGAGCCGACCAAATGAAGGAAAGAATCAGTGATATCGAAGACAGAAATCTAGAAATAAATCAGAAGGAAATAGAGGGAAACCAAAGAATTAAAAATGATGAAATAGAAATACAAGAATTAGATGATACCATCAGGAAAGAAACATAGAGTGATGGGCATTATCGAAGGGGAGGAAAAAGAACAAGGATTAGAAAGCATTTTCAGACAAATAGTGGATGAGAATTTCCCAAATATAAGGAATGAGCCGGAGCTTGGAATTCAAGAAGTTAAAAGAACACCCAATTATCTCAACTCCAAAATGCCTTCTCCAAGGCACATTATATTAAAATTATCTAAAATCAACAACAAAGACAGAATTCTCAAGAAAGCCAGGGAAAGGAGGACAGTAACCTATAAAGGAAAACCCATTAGATCATCATTGGATTATCATCAGCACATTAGATTATCATCAGCACAAACCTTAAGCCAGAAAGAAGTGGAATGAAATATTCAAACTATTAAATGAAAGGAACTACCAGCTAAGAATAATATATCCAGCTAAGCACTCCTTTAGATATGAAGGAGAAATTAGAATCTTTCCAGACATACAAAAATTGAGGGAATTCTCCACTACAAGGCCTGCATTACAGGAAATACTGAAAGGGGTCAACTCACCTAAAATAAAATGACAAAAACATAATTAGGAGTAAAGTGACTATCAGACAAATAGAAGGAGAGGAGTGCAACTCTTACTAGGAACAGGGCATTATAATCTTAATAAAAAAGATTTGCTATAGCAAGATAGTAATGGACATTCAGCTTATATAGGGACAAACTGAGAAAACAATGACTGAAAAGGAAAGGATACAAAGATCCAAATTTGCAAAAGGAAATAGAGATAAGGCAAGCGCAGAAGAAAATGGATGACTATATATAGATAAATATATTTTACATACTCATAATAGTAACCACATGTCAAAGATTCAGAACTGAAGTATATAACATAAAACAAGAAGGACCAGAGGGAAAACCCACAAAAGATGATAAAAACAAAACAAACAAACAAACAAACCAGAACACAAGGACACAGAAGAAATGAAATACTGAACTACCAGAAAGCAAAGGATAAAATGAATATAAGAAGACTTCATATTTCAATAATCACCCTAAATGTAAATGGACTGAATT